>VNWV01000021.1:0-272655 GCA_009801085.1 Lasiodiplodia sp. COLG20 | reverse complement strand
TTGGCCTTTCATGGCGAGCAACCTTCAATGTTACTGCAAGGCGAAATTACTCTCTAAGAATACTGTCCTATTCATTTTCCGCCTGGCAGCAAGTGGACACATGTGTAACAAAGTGTCTATTCACATGCTTACACGCGAACTGGGGCAAATTGAATATGAATTATTTCATAATTGAGACCGAAGTAACTCGCGCTGCCTTGGAGCTGGGTTAGCACTGGAACTTCTGTTTGATGAATATTCAAGCTGTAGGAGTACAGCCAGCTGATCCCTGGAGAGAATGCGGGGTATCCTGTCAAGCAACGTATGCCAGCTCATCCAGCCACAGTAACACCGGCTGTTAATTATAATACCCCAGTCGAGCCACTATTCCTAACAGAGATAAGTGAAATCACTTGACGCCGTACAGAAATATTGCACGTGAAGCATCACTGGAGGTTCAGAAATGTGGCGCTGCCAATCAACGGAGCATTGAAATCAAAGTAGCAGTTCTTCCTGTCAATTTCTGCACTGCAAGCCTTGCACTCTAATTATAGATAACACGTGACCCTCAGCCTTTTCGTCCATTCGTAACTCAATTGCTCTCTTAATTTTCACTGTGGCGGAAGATGTTGGTGGATATTGCGGCAAGCATCAAGCGCCTGGAGACAGCTCGCCATTCTTTCTACATGGTTTAGACTTTAGGTTAACAATATAGATATAGTTTGCGGATGTTCGCAATGACTCTTAAAAGCTGAAATTGGCGTTCCACAGGTAGACAGCCCGCGCTATACTTAGCAATCCTTTTCAGGGCAGTGCTGCCTGATGGTGTATTGTCGCACACCTCCGCAGTATCTGCTTGGTAAATATAGCCACGATCTTCTTATACGATTCTGACAGCCTTCGCCCGCTGCAGAGGATTTGCATAAGTGAGGCATGTTGTATGCATCCCTTCCCATCGCCTTTTTCATCTCATCTCAGATCTTTTGTCTATTTCAAAGAATGTCTCTCTCATCGATAACGACAGACCTGCACCCAAAACTTTACTTCATCCGGGATAGATCCACTCGCACTACGTGCATCTTCGGACTGGTTGCCAGCTTTTCCATCGCCTGGATCTGCCTCGCCCTTGCCCAGTTTGTCAGCTACAAGGGTTTCTGGGGATTTCGAATTTCTGTTACCGCAAAATACCTCTACCCATTGGCCATCAATGCTGTTATTACTCTTTGCACTGAATGTCTGGGCTTTATTCATGCTACGTCACTCAAGTGGGCCTTGTTCGCTGAGGGCTCCCTCGAACACAACGCAAACCTCAGATTATTCACTTTTCCCCAACGGTCCTGGCCGAACGGGCGCGTGTGTAACACATTATACCTGTTTGCGCTCGCACTGTGTTATGCGGCGACACCTACGATCATATACGAGTTTGAGGACGATTCAGATCAAAGAGATCATGAGACATGCTTCAGAGCAGCTCCTGTTAGCTTTTTCCTACTGGGAACAGCGCTTTTCATCCTCTGTGTGCTGGCTCTTTGGTCTCTCTGCACCACTTATTCTGCCTTAACCTGGAGCTCCAATCCGATATGTGTAGGAGCCGCAGTCACAATCCTGGATCCAAACCTAAGGGAAGAGGGACGGTGCATGCGTTCCGCCTATGATCTGCAAGATTCGGCGCCGGCGAAGCCCAAGCTTCGTCAAAATTCAGCATATTCTACACATCCTCAGGCCCGTTTCATACTGGGAATCGAATACGTCGTTCTTTTTGTGCTTCTCATCTCCATCACACTGGTTGGGCAGTTCTGCAAAACCAAAGGACGAAATTGGTCCATAATTCCCGACGACTGTTTCATTTCGAAGTACAAGCCTGGTGACGAAAAGGAATGTACAACTGCCTATGTTATGTTGCATTTCTTAGGCCATTTTCCGGAGACGGAATGGGTACCAGACGCTTACATATGGGTTCAAGTGCTTTTCACCGCTCTTGTTCAGTCAATCTTGACTATTGGGCTGCATTGCGCGGAACTGCTAGTCACACTCTCCCGTGATGAAGCAGCCTGGAGAATGGTCTCTTCGCCGAAGGGGTCCAGTACCAGCCATACCAGTGCAATATTTGCTCTCTTAAATTGGCAATCTCTGACTCTGTCTGTTCTAAAGCCTTTTCTTTATTGGGTTCATGGTATGGCATTTTCCATCAACGAGAGAGGTTTGGCAATATTCCACACGCAGCTCATCTACCTTACTATCTTTTGGGCTTTGTTTCTTATTTTTATTACTTTTGTATCCTTCCAAAAACCACATGGCCCTTTGCCAGCAGCCTACGGACATTTGAAAACGCTGGCGAACCTTGCTGATGAGTGGCACGAAAAGATGTTTTGGGGACACAAGAGCGAGGGTGACGATGGTATTTGCCACGCAGGAACTTCTAATGCACCATTGGAAGAAATAAGAATGAGTTCGCTTTACAAAGGTAAAACTTTGTAGGTTATGCGTTCTGATTTTATCAATTGTAGCTTTGCAAACACAATCTTCAAACGTCTTTCATTTCATATTGGCAAGTGCAACAGTCTTTCGTATCTCGACTAAGCGCAACCGATGATTCTGGGGTGATCGGCCTGACGAACTCACTTCTGCAGACAGGGCGTGCACAAACGAGATAAATTTGCTGATGCGGACCTAGTAGGTATTGCTCTGTACTTTTTAAATAGTGCAATCGACATACTTTTTTGAGAAGATGTGGCAAAGGTGCTCTATCTCACGAGGTAACCAAGCAGGTGTTGTTCTTGGCAACGATAATACCGGTCATGCCGACCCTTTTTATTTTCAGCGGGATTGGGACCGGAGGCGACGGCGTGATAGTCTAACTCTATGCTGAGTAGTGGTGTCGGCGACTAGCTCGAGCCTTCGGCGATCTCGTTCGGCGACCATTTTTCGGGTTCGGGAAAGGATTTGCACGGGGATCGCAACCCTTAATGTGGGATCCGGTTTAAAAGGCCTATGTTCCAGAATTCTTTCTCCCGCAGCACACAAAGAAGTCCATAATACTTTATCCACAGAACAATATGTCATTAACAAGCGAATTCGGCGCCGGCGCGCTCTTCGGCTCCGCTCTCGCCGCGGCCGGCATCTACTCCCCGGCCCTCATCAAAGCGCAGATGCAGCTGACAGACTTTACTATGCTGAAGACATTTATTTCCGCAAGCGCATCTGGCGCGTAAGTCCTCGCGCATCCTTCCATTCACGATCCATTGTTCACTAACACACCTTGTCCAGGCTTGCCATTCACCTGGCGGATCGCATCGGCTTCGCACCAATCAAGCCACGCACCCCCCAAAATCTCGGCTTTTTCGTGTATGATGGCAACATCATCGGCGGAGCGCTGCTAGGTGCCGGAATGGCCTTGACGGGAGCCTGTCCGGGAACGTCATTAGTGCAGCTGGCTGCCGGCCTCCGCAGTGGGCTATTCGTTGTCTTGGGAGGAATGGCTGGCGGAATAGTCCACGTTGCCGTCTTGCCATTGCTCCAGAAGAAACGGGATCCACCTTCTTGTTCCCTCAACACAGATGCAACCTCAATCCAGAATCAGCCGAGTGCCAGCGACAAGTTGCCCCAGGAGCCAACACTGCAATCTACGTTCAAGCTCAGTACGAACACGCTACTTCTGTCCTGGGAAATCCTTTGTGTTCTCTTCGTCCAGCTGGCCAATGTCTTCACCGGAGCTGGAGGGCAGGGCCCCGGACTAGTTAGTCCTGTGGTTGGAGGATGCTTGATTGGCGCTGCACAGGCAGGAACTGTGTGGCTGACCAGACATACGGTTGGCGTGTCCTCGGCTTACGGGAACCTGGCTCAATCTATTTTCCATTTCCTTGGACTGAAAGAGGAAGGTCCACTTTTGACCCCATCGGTACTGTTTGCTGCGGGAATCCTCTCCAGCAGTGCCGTGGTCACGCGCTTGGCGTCAGAGACGGCACTTCAAGCCATCAGAGCAGGCAGTGCGGACGTTGCAGCAAGCACGGCTCTCCTCGGAGGTTTCGCAATGGTCTTTGGCGCTCGCTTGGCTGGCGGTTGTACGTCCGGGCATGGGATTAGCGGTCTTGTCACCTTCTCTTGGGCTAGTTTTATTAGCGTGGCGGCTATGTTCGGCAGTGGCATCTTGACTGCTTTCATAACCCGCTTCTGATTATAATTGTACTGATAATTCTGTTCTTTTACACAACTTTATGCTTTGCACAGTCTACAGCGTACTCGTGCTATCAAGTGAATAACTAATTTTATCTCCCTTCTGCAATGTGCAATCTGGCTCGGAGAGGGTGCTGATATTTACTGTTTGTATATGCCTCCCAGGATGCGACGCCCAAGGCTTCCGCCAAGCGCGCTCGCTTGAAAAAGATCCCCATTTGGCTGCTTAAGGCTGCGTTATGGAGGCAAGCAGCTTGACTTACAGGCGGCCCGCTTTTTGGCAGCTGTCAAGCAGGGAAATCAAGTACTCCTTGTTTAAAATATAAATACTTTACTATGCCGAAATCTTCATGAGTAGTTTTGGGCTATTCTTATGTATTTGAAGGCCTATTCTAAGTACTTATAGAGGTGATAACGGTGTTGGAGAAGGGTTGCGGTGTTACTTTCACAAACATACCCCTCTCCTTCATCCTTTACCCTGCATATTTAGGGAGAAGTCTGATGAGGAATGTGTATACAAGCGCTCGGATGCTTCTCAGCGCCTAGTTGTGATATGAGATAAGTATGCCGCTTTCTTGTGTTAGTCCTGGATGATGTTCTGCTTACAAGCGGGTCTTCTGACGGGGCTGTCGCTTTGAAGCTCTGACCAGGTGTGTTAATGAGATCATACGCAAAACAAAAGCTGCAGTGTTATCCCACTCATTCACCGCACCCATTGGCCCATATAAACAATCCTTCTTTCTCTGTAGCCCATGACCAGATCAACAACCTCGCACCCTCGTTCCAAGATCGCCACCGTCCACCCGTAACGATTGTGCACATCGACTACGTCCAACGCTCGACTACCATGGAGACATTCTTTGCTAATCTCTCGTAAGTACCTCTATATTTACCTAAGGAAGTCACGAACTGACGCAAAATGTAGCATCGCTGGGGCGGGAGGCTCCGGGGGAAAGCTCGTCGCAAGAGAGCTCCCGGAGAACGACGAACTGATACGAACTCTCCTGTCCGCCGCCTTGAACGGGAACTTTGGACATCGCGTACACAAGCACCGCGCAATCTACGTCGTCCGGGCCATACTGCCCGAGCCATGGCAAGTCCAGCAGAGACAGAGACGCTTCTACCGCATTGCCCGGATGTCTCCACTCCTGTACGCCGCCGCTTCATTCACCGTAGTTGAAGCCAAGCTCGACACAAATACCAACACCATCTTGATCTGGGATATGGGCAACTGGGTCGACGTGGCTGTTTGGGCCATGTCGACCTTCCCTCGGTCCAAGGATGATGTCTTCGGCGTCGGATCGCCACTGTGGTACAACGCATACCTGTGGAATACTAATGGAAAGCACTTCAAGTTCCTGGAGCTCCCTGCGGAGTTGAGGAACACGATCTACGACGCCTGTGCCGACTTCGCATACCCGTACTACCAGCTCCGTGACGGGCTTGTACGTCATTCCAGCACTTGCAGCATGAAGACGGAGCTCCAAGGCCAAGCGCCAATCATGGGCCTCTTACTGTCCAACAAGCAGATTTCTCGCGAGTTCAAGGACCAGATGTTCAAGAAGTTGGAACTGCGCTTCATGGACGCCGACCTCTTCGAGGAATTCGCCGACGAGCAGCGTAGGATGACGACCAGCAGAGTCTGGCCACCTCTTCTCCCCAGACTCTCTCTTGAGTTCTCCGTACCCCAGTGGGCCAAGCGACTCAACATTGGACTGCCAGCGTTGACCGCCGGCACTGGAGTCTGCAATCAATTCTGCAGGCTGTTGGATCATCTCGAGATCTCCCATCTCACTCTTGACATTCCGCACATCGAGCGTGTCGACTACAGTTCGATGTTCGAACCCACGGACAAAGGCTGCCACAGAGTCTTCCTCGGCATGGTTCTGCTGCATCTTCAGCAGCACCACATCAAGCGCATCCCTCACGTCAAGGTCACTGGTTGCATTCCGGACGACATGAAGGCGACGTTCCAGAAGCTGCACGATGATGAGCTGATTGAGAGAGGGGTATCGGCAGTCACGGAGTGGGATCTCATCGGAGATTCGGCGAAGCTCAAGTCCCAGAACCTCACCTGGCTCGCGTACTTGAACAGTTTCTTGTAAGTCTCCATGCAGCTAATTGGGAAGTTCATTAGCTAACACAAATTACAGCAGAACCCGGCGCAGCGTCTGCGCCATCCTCGACGGCGGCCAAGCGCATGGATGCGAGAGGCTCTCCTGCACAGATGATTTCTGTCTGTCGAAGACTGGCTTCCGCCACCCGCATTAGCGCTTGAGCTGCGAGTGCTTTGTCCAGGGTTTCTTGACTGTACGGTTGTAGTGGCAAAATTGTTGGCTGATCATCTCATTGTTGTCGACCGAGCAGAAATCGGTTCTGGTACTGCGTGGGATATCTTGGCGTCGAGTCTGGGTGGCATTAGAATGTGGGAGAGGTAGTCATCGTGTAGGACACAGTTCCCCTCATAGAAATCCCAGTATTGCCCCCTTTGTTGTCTTCCCTTCAACCAACATGCGAACAACGAAATCATCCACATCCGTCCCCTCATCTCCTTGTCCTCAAACAACGCGGAAGCCTCCCCCAACCAACTACCCCACAACAACACTCCCCCTAACCCTCAAATCCCGACTACTCGCCCCGACCGCAACCCCGTACGTCCCTGCTTCCACCTTCCACTCCTGCGCGCCGACATCCCAAAAACTCAGATCCCGCCGCCGCAGCGCGAACGCCACGTCGCGCGTCTCGCCCGCCGGCACCCACACGCGCTCGAAGCCGCGCAGCTGCCGCACGGGTTCGTCGGCGCCCGTCGGGTAGGTGACGTACAGCTGCGCGACCTCGTGGCCGTCGACGGCGCCCGTGTTGGCAACGGTGATGGTGACGGTGGCCGCGTGGTCCCAGAGGTCAGCGCGGCCGCCGGGGATGCGCGGGCCGCTGGCGTAAGGAGCGGTGCTGGACAGGGTGGTGGTGTTGGTGGTGGTGTGGAGGGCGGTGTAGGTGAAGGTGGTGTAGGAGAGGCCGAAGCCGAATTCGTAGCTATGAAGAAACCCGTTGGTTAGTGGTTTTTGTTAATGGGGAAGGGGGAGGTGAGGTGTTACCGAGGTGTGATGTTGTACTTGTCGAAGTATTTGTAGTCGATGTAGTTTCCTTCGGTGAAGGTGATGACTTCGTCTTCGGAGATCTGGCCGTTGGTGTCGTAGTCGCTCTCGTTCTTGGCGACGGTGTGGACGAGGCGGCCGGATGGGTTGACTTCGCCGTACAGCACGTCAAGGATGGCGTTGCCGGATTCTTGGCCGAGGGCACCGGCGTAGAGGACAGCTGTGGCATTCTCGTGAGTGACGAAGCCGTCAACAAGGCGAGGTCCGGTGGTGTTGATCACGACGACGGTGTTGTTGCAGTTGTCCGCGACTGCATTGACGAGGCTGCGAAAGATTAGCTTGAATTGTGCGAAGGCTAAGTAGAGGGGCATACTTGTCTTGATCGGTGTTGTAGAGCTCATCTCTATCGCCACCCTCGCCGGAGTAGGCATTCAAGAAGACCAGACAAACATCCTGGTTGTAAGAGTAGCCTTCTGTAGTCTGAGAAGCAGCAGTAGAGTCCGTGCTTGCAGAGCCAGCATTCGGACCAGCGGCAATGCCACCGGAGGATCCGCTGGTGATGACGCTGTCATTGAGCATGACGCGTAGCATGGCGCCATCCTCTCTCGCCTTCTCCACAAAGGCATGTTCGGGCGTGATAACATACGCGAATGAGCCCTGGCCACTTCCGCCAACCTGAGCCATGTGGCCCTGAAATACAGAGTCCGAGCCCTGGACAGCCATTTCAGTGTTGGGCCCAATCTGGACAGATCCAGCGTTGATGCCAAATAAAGCAATCTTCTTGGGGCTTTTCAGAGGGAGTGCGTTGTTCTTGTTCTTCACCAGGGCAATGGAAGCGGCTGCAAACTCGCGTGCGAGCTCGCCATGATTCTTGCGCGTGTCGACGTAGTCACCAGCCGAGGCAAGATCCGGAAAGCTTGCGAGATCCTGGCCATGCTTGTACCAGCCTATGACGTTCCGGATCACCATGTCGTCCAGGCGAGCCTCAGTGAAGGATCCGTTCCGCAGCCCGGCCATGATGCTTGAGTTGCTCCAGTAGGTTGAAGAACCATAGTCCAGGCCCGCATTAGCAGAATGGATACCGGTCTTCTGACCTCCAACATCACCGTAGACCAGGCCAGGGTAGCCGAGTTCGGTCTTCAGGTAGTAGGCGAGGAGTTCCTGGTTCTCGCAGGAAAAGGTACCGTTGACGCGGTTCATGGCGCACATGACTCCACCAAGACCATTCTTGATAGCATCCATGAAACCCCAGAGATACGTCTCGTGGAGAGCCTTGTTATCGACGACTGCCGAGTAAGCATTCTCGGCAGCACCGGCAGCGGCGTTGAGGGAGCCAGCGCCTTCGCGATTGGTTTCCTGCTCGTTGAGCAACATGTGCTTGCCTGCGGGGATGACTCCAGCATCACTGATTCCTTTCGTAGCTTCGCCGAACAAGATGCCATTGAGGTATGCGTCTGGTCCGTACGTCTCTCCATTGCGACCGCCCCATGGCGAACGACCGAGTGGCTGGGCTGTTGGTGCATTGGCCATGTTGATCCCTTTGTTCCACATTTCGGATCCAAGACCGTAACTTTGGTTGTAGACCAAGTCCTTGTCCCATGTCATGGCCATGGCGAGTGCAGCTGGCCAGGTGGTGACCTGCATACAAGCATCGTCAGCAGATGTTTCAGCTGCAGATCTCCAGAGGTATCGGTACCCAGTAATAGTCCAAAACAGATGCAGAGCCATCTTTTGTGTTCAACCCCGTGAAGTTGCCAGCGCTGCCTTCGCCGATGATATCAATCTTCTCCGAAGTTGAGAGGGTGGCGACGAAACGTTTGGACTTTTCGAAAGCTTCTTGCCATTCTCCAAGCTGGACTGTGAATCCGTGAGTATGACACTTCTTCATCGATGCGGATCCGACTTACCGGTCCCCGAGGAGAGAAGTTGGGCAGAGTAGTTCGTTGAATATGTCCATGCTGCCGCTTTGCTAGAAAGCAAGGAAAAGGAAGAAGCGAGAAGGAGAGTGCGGGCGACCATGGCGGACAGCTGTAGGTAGAAGATCCTCCCTGGCGAGCAAACCGTACTCCTGCTGACCCTTCCTTGCTCCTTTACTTAAATATGATTCAGAGGAGACCATTGCGCGTCTGCATATCTTTGCACGTCCTTCGGATAGATTGTTCATGACTTCAGATGGGCAGTTCAACCTCTGAGCGGCTGCTCAGCCTCAAGCGACACCGCTCCCTAACACCAGGCTATCGTGTCTTATTGCTCAAAGCAGCGAAGCGTCCGCAGTCTTTTGCATGATGCGATCCCGCAATCTGGAACCTGAAGTGGGTCGTTCTGTCCTCGCAATAGGGTCACTGCTGACAAGTAACTGTTTGTGTGAAGGCGATGGCCCACAGAGACGCGTATACATCTGGGATCCGAGAATAAGCCGCGTTCTATCGTGTTGCGGGACCATTTCTGGAAGGTCTGAAACGTCAGAGGCTCGGGCCGGCAGGAGCTTTTGAACGGACCGATGGCGATCGGCAAGCCTGAAGATCAGTTGGGACAAGTGTGACGCTGATCTGAGAGGCGAAGCTTGTCTCGCAGGGGCGGGAATAACGTCGATAACAGCTGTGTCGTCAGCTCTTACGAGTCACGTCCAGATTGAATACCGCTCAAAAGTTGAGCTTCCCGATACAGCCCCGGGGAGTCCATGTGCGATTTCGGGCACCCTCTGTGGTCGTGCCGACGTGAGCAATTCTGCATGTCGCGCCTCACATGATAAATAAAATCACGCCGTAAGGACCTATGGATTATAATAGGAGATATACGCAATGAAACGTGACCAATAAGCTTCATGGGAAATTGATGAATAAAGTTAAAAAACAATCGTACTCCAAAAGCCCGGACTTCAGGGACTACGCCACCATCAAACAAATTCTGAAGCGGAGCCTCGAACAGATTTCCATTCCTGCAGGTGCCATGAACTCGAGTCCTATCATTATTGTTTCACATCCAGTGTTTATCAAAACATCTTTGGGTCACTGTTTGTATGAATGGCCTGTGCGATACCTGCACCTGCTTTCTTCTTCTGTCACACGCCGCTGAAAAGCCGAAATGCTGTTCGGGAGTGAGTCAGGTCCAGCAGATCGATTTTGAAACACTAAATGCAACAAGCTTTCTGATCACGCTATAAGAATGAGCTTCTTCATAAATATGGAACTAATGTTTAATTGCAATACGTGCAGCGCTATGTGAATCGAAAAAACCATTGCCTGAAAGCAATTCATGAGTGTGGCAGAGCTGCCATGTCCATCAAAAGACCTACCTCTTTACCGGAGTAAGTCTGACCATCAAAGGATGTTTCTCCCATACCAAATAAATCTTCTGGTCAATCCAGTTCTCTTGTCCAGAAACAAGCTCCATATCGAAATTCCACAGAATCGAAGCCAGGATCAAACGCATCTCAACATAAGCAAGACTAAATCATGCGTTAGTAAGTCCGCACGATTAGATCAAGAAAGGGTCCACTCACTTGCGGCCAATACAGTTCCTCGGACCGAATGAAAACGGTTGCAAAGCATCCCTCCTGTCATTCTCCCACTTCGGATCTCCCGTCTCCAAGAAGCGCTCCGGCGCGAAGACCTCGGGGTCGGCGAAGTTGGCCGGAGAATGAAATTGCGCGTACTGGTGAATTCCGACAACAGTGTTACCCGGCACCCACTTGCCCGCGATCATGGCGCCCTGGGGCGGCGTGAAGCGCGGCAGGTTGTTTGCGGCGGGCGGGTACATGCGGAGCGCCTCGTCAAAGAAGGCGAGGAGGTACTTGAGCTCGCTGATGCTGGCGGTATTGATCTCGCTCTGGTCGGAGAAGTGGGAGCGGATCTCGCTCACGACACGGTCGTACACGCGGCGGTTGGTGAGCAGGTGGTAGGTGCCGCCGGAGAGCAGCGTGGCCGTCGTCTCGCTGCCGGCGATGACCAGGATCGGCGCCTGCGCGAAGACGTCGGGCA
This sequence comes from Lasiodiplodia sp. COLG20, assembly GCA_009801085.1. Lineage (NCBI taxonomy): Eukaryota > Fungi > Ascomycota > Dothideomycetes > Botryosphaeriales > Botryosphaeriaceae > Lasiodiplodia > Lasiodiplodia sp. COLG20. Next base: position 261,428 of record VNWV01000021.1, on the reverse strand, counting down.
TGGTCAGCTTGCCGCCCTGCTCGGCGCCTAGCAGGTGCGTCATGAAGTCCGTGTACGCCGGCTCGGTGCTGCGGCGCCGCATCACGAGCTCGTCCGTCATGCTGTACAGCTTCTCGCGCTGCTTGCGGATGCGTTCCGGGATCATGTTCTTCACTAGTGCGGCGATGCTGGCCTCGACGCGCTTGAGGGCACCCATCATGGAGCCGTAGCGGATGGTCGAGAACATGAATTCGATCCAGGGGTGGTATTCCGAGTTCTGTAGGCATCCGAAGGACTCTGCAAAAGCGAGATGGCCAATAACGTCGAACGTGGTGAACTGTTTATGTCAGTGAGAAGGTCAAGCAGGGGAGATGGTGACTTACGTTGTACCACCGCACAATGTCGGTGCCCTTGGGATCATTCTGTTCAGCCACTCCACGCAGCCGCTCAATCAAGAGATCAATGTAAGACCTGATGACAGGCTCCTGCTCCTTCATGGACTTCTCAGAAAAAGCATGCGACAGAAGCCTGCGGAGCTTTGCATGCTGCTCCCTGTCTGCAGTGATGATGGTTGGGTGGACTTGATCCGGGTTGACATTTAGGCTGGGATGCTTGGCATTTTCCGGTACACCGTTACGATGGCCGTAGATGTCCTTCCAGGCGTGAGGGTCGGTATACACTAGCTCATCCGGCGCAATTCGGACCACTGAACCGTACTTCTGGTGCAGGTCGTGCACCAAATAAGTCAAGTTGCCCTTGTATGCATGATACTGAGACCAGAAAATGGTGGCCTTAGCATACCACGGGCCCGGATAGGAGCGGAGAGGATGAAGGAAGATGTTGTAAAAGATTTTAGACAGCACAAGCAAGATTGCCTATTGGTGGTTAGAAGGTGTGACGCTATTTCCGAAAAAGGCTAAGCGTAACTTACAAGGCCGCCCGCGAGAAGGGGCACTGAAGGCATGTTTGGAAGTGCTCTAGAGCCTTGCAATTGCTAGCGACGGATCTGTGCTGAATGATTGAGATCTCTAGTGCGAGCAAGTATAATATATAGAATTTCAACAAGTCCCTGTACGATATGTAGACTCGTGGACGCCGTTGTGTGTTGATGCAACTGCATTCCAAAAGTAGTAAGGGATCGCCGTTGTCTCGGCTCGGTAGTGAAGTAAGCCGATATTTCGCTGCCGGCCTCCGGATCTTGACCCTGCCGCTGCATTTTCACGTATATATTGAATCAGACGGACGAACTACTGCGGGGGAAACAAGAAATCTGCGACAACTTCGACTAAGCGGAGTAATGACACGCGCCTTATCCCAAATTTCAGGTCTCCAGAGTGGACTTGGCTCGTAAAACTTACGTCGTCCCTGCTTGGCCTTCTACTCGGCGAAAATGCACATACCATACGTACTCGCCGATAAGGACACGATTCCCCCGCTTCGTGAGAGGCAGTCCTGAAACGCCCGGCGGACCCATTCTAGTATGCAGGTCTCGGTGTTGTGGACATGCACTCTCAAGCGTAGCGCGATGGAACCCGGCTTCTCAGAGATCCGAATGATGTATCCACATATCTATGGGAGCTTATGTTGCAAGTTGGTGGAGAATTGATTTGAATCAGCGTCTCCAGTTACAAGTTACAAAGTTACAAGTTACAAAGCTACAGAGTTACACAGTTACAAGAGCTTAAAATGCTCAGAGACGAACGCAATCACCCACCACAGCATTCACACCAAAATTCCCAGGAATCCGAAGAACGCGAAGGAATACGAACAATGCGAAAGAGTATCATCGGGTAGATCGGATGGAGAGAATGGTACATATCCTCTGTTTAACATCTGCAAGATGATTAATTGTACAGATTCTCTCATTGGATGCTCGGGAGTCTTTAGGCGTAAGGCCGGATCAGGCAATGTCTTACCTCATCAAGCATACAGACGATTGCAACCTTCTATTTCTTGTCTAATACCTACAGCTATAGCGGGGAGCCCCATAGATTAAAGTAAAGATAAGCAAGGGTATGCACATGGACGCGGAAGTCGGCTCATCAGCGATCTATTAGTCAGATGTTCCTTCGCGGCTTGTCTTTGCTGCATTTGCTCTAGCCGTAGCTTATATCAAAGTAAGCTTTTCATATATTAAATAGCTATGGCAACAGCATATATATGTCATCACTTGTTCTTGTATAAACCGGGGTAGTCATTTGTCGAACCTCATTGCTGTTGCCGTGTTTTATTGCCGTGTATTATTGCTTTTTCTCAACACCATGGATGTACCCCAGTACATTCTCTTATCCTCAAACAAATATGACGCAATCTACCCCTCCTTTTATCACACCAGTTATTCACAGCTCATATATCAACAAGATAGGATGCTGGCCACTTTGAAGGAGCGGCAGCGTACATTTATTTTCACTATGGCAAATAAGGAAATATGGATATCCTGCATCTTTTCGCACAGAGTGCGGATACTATTAAGATGCCTGTTGCTACTCTAGTCCTTGGTTACAGAGTTACTAGGTCAGATCGCGCTATAGGATATCTCTGGGATGCTCCTTCTCTGAATATGGTGACTGGCACGGTTCATTCGTCCCCTTCGCCGTCGATTCACGGGCTACTGTGACGAAATTGCTGTATAAGAGAACTCTTCGGACAGTTTCAGTGGAATACTCCAATGCCATCAATTTGAAAGCTCTGAAGTTGAGAGACACGCTATTTTTAGTGGACTGAGGAGGCTGTGGTGAAATTGATCGAGTAAGCACTACGAGACTAGCGCAAAGCGGAGGACATTTAGCTACCAACCATGATCGAACAAGAAACGTCTAACAGGGGCCGCTCATACTCTAGTGCGGCTGCCTGTGCCCACATCCGTCATGTGGCGGCCGGCAGTGTCACTGCGCAATAGGCTTGCACAGCCTAAGCTTCAACAAGCTTCCGGAACGCAAGACTCAGGAAATCAATTAATGATAATCGGCATGCTACATAATTTAGCATGCCGGATTTATGTGGTGAATCTCGTGGCCCGTAAAGCTCACACTCAGCACGATAAATGCCAAATAAATAAGAAACTCTCTGACACCTATGTGGCGACTGAACCAAGCGCTGATCCTCCATGTCGATCTTTGCACTATGGAGACCGAAACATGGGGGCTGATACTCCAAGAATCCTTCGGGCAGAAGCAAGTATAAAGCCTGACGGGCCGATCACTTTACCTGTCCTCTCTCTCTGGATTCTGTTAGCTTTTCCTTTGTCTTCTGTTCCAACATGGTCTATCTTCCATATACAGGGTCACGGCGGATAGCCAGCGCCCTCCTCACAATAGCACAGTTAAGCACCATCATCGAAGCGTCACCATTCTCACGCCTTTCGCAAGATGAACCGCCCGCAGACCGCTTCTTCCTCGAGCGCCGCCAAAGCGACACGCCCACCACCTCAAACTTCATCCGCCGCGCCCTGCACGGCTCGACCGTCGTCGGCAACCGCCTCTACATCGACGGCGGCGAGATAGCCCAGTACGTCGACGGCAACACGGACACGCAAATGTCGCGCGTCAACAACCAGACCCTCTCCGTCGACCTCAGCACCTCCTGGACCAACGCCTCCGTCCAGATCTCAGCCCTCGACAAAGACGGGGCGCCAGTCTTCAACTTCCCGGGCCTGTGGTCCGACGGCAACAGCGCCTTCTACCTCTTCGCCGGCGAAGTCTCGCCCGTCGCCGGCGCCAACGCCACGACGCCCGCCGTCGCGGTGTGGAAGTTCAGCAGCACCCCCTCCGGCGGCGGCTCGTGGGAGCAGCTCGCGACGTCGGACCCGCAGGTCTTCAACCAGCTCACACGACCCGCGAACGCGCTCGTCGCATCTGGTGACAGCAAGGGGTTCGTCCTCGGCGGCTACGAGTCCGGCAAGACCGATCCGGACTCGCACGACGCCGACACGCCCGTGCCGGGAATCGTGTCGTTCGACTGGGAGAGCGGGGCGTGGGCGAACGAGTCCGCGACGGCGTTCACGACGTACGGCACCGCCGTGTCGGGCCAGATGCACTTCGTGCCGACGTTTGGGGATGGCGGGTTGTTGATGATGTTTGGGGGGGAAAGCACGACGCCGACGACGTGGGATGAGAAGGCGGGCCAGCTGCAGTTTAATAATGTTACTATGTACGAGCCCGAGACGGGGTCGTGGTATTCGCAGACGACGACGGGCGAGGCGCCGGGGGTGAGGGAGCTGTTTTGCGTGGCGGGGGCGGCGGGGAAGAACGGGACTTATGAGATGTGAGCGGCTTTTCCCATCCTCTCTCTCCTCACGGTATCAAATCACTGACCACGGACGGCGTGTATAGATTTGTCTCTGGCGGCTGGGATGCATTCCAGGAAACCTGCTACGAAGACATGTACATCCTCTCGCTCCCTGGCTTCCACTGGTTCAAAGCGCCAAACGTATCCGGTGGCCCGCGCGCCTTTCACACCTGCAACGTCATCGGAAACCGGCAGATGGTCGTCATCGGCGGCGTCAACTACAAGCTGGGCGTTCCGGGCGACTGGAAGGATCCAGATCCTTGGAGGCAGGGCATCGGCATCTTCGATATGACAAAGTTGTCTTGGAGCTCGGGCTACGATGCCGACGCTGCGGCGTACGAGTCTCCGGACAGAGTGAAGAACTGGTACAACCAAGGGAATGGAGATAATGTGGGATGGACCAATAACAAGGTCCGCGCGCTGTTTGCCTCTACCAACGGGAACAGTGGTTCGAATAATGGTGGCAGCAACACAAGCGGAAGCGGCAGGAGAAGATCGAAGTCGTCCAGCAACACTGGGGCTATTGTGGGTGGTGTTGTGGGCGGTATTGCCGGTCTTGCTCTGATTGCTGGCGCCGTGTGGTTTTTCATGCGGAAGCGGAAGGGCAACGCCGCTGGTACTAGCGCAGGAGGAGAGAAGGAGAATGCTGGTGCTGGTGGAGGATACGCATACCAGCAAGCACCGCCGTATGAGGTACCAGCTGAAATGGCAGGCCAAGGCCGGGCAGAAAGCCCGAAGAGGACGCCTGAGCTGCCGGCCGGGGGTAATAATGAAGTGCATGAGTTGGCCGGAACGCCGGGAATGGGGAAGTGAATGACTGATGATCATGGTGTTCATTTCTAGAGTTCTTGAGCTCTCAATAATATTTCTATAGAGGGGCGGTAAATGACGTAACCTATGTACTTGGTAAACGTTTGTTGCCATGCCTTGCTCCCAGCCAAGTCCCCTCACACGTACCTACTGACCGTACCCTCCTCCCTGCCGCACGTACTTCTCCCTCCACGCCCTCATCTCGACCCACACCGCCTCGCCCGTCTCCTCATCCACCCCCACCACCACATCATCCAGCATCCTGCTCGCCACCTGCGCCGGATCCGCCGTCAACCAGCTCAAACACGCGCTATCCAACGGGCCCTCGTAATCCGCATTCGGCAGCGCCTCCATGACCGCCCGGAACGCGACCCTCCCCTTCCCCTTCAACCTTGCCGGATACAGCGTCACAGCCGCCGCCCCGAACCCGCGCAGATTCGCCGCCGGCAGCGCGCTCAGCACATCCACCCCGTTCGCCGTCCAGCCCGCCACCGCGATGCCGGGCTGGCCCTCCTGCACTTCCAGCGTCAGCGTGCCGTTGCCGTCGGCTTGCACGAATGTCCCCGCGAAGCGCGCGGCCGCCTGCGCCCGCGCCGCCGCCTCGAAGGCTGGCGCGAAGGCCCGCGCGACTAGGTCGCCTAGGTAGAAGACCGGCGCGCCCGACGCCGCGCCCGCGCCCAGCACTACGTAGCCCCACTCGCGGTCTGGGTCGAGGCCGAATTGTGCGGAGTAGGCGCCGATGTTGCCGCCTTTGGTGTAGAGGTCGACGCGGGTCGTGGATGTGTTGGCTGATGTAGTGTTGTTGTCGGAGGCCAGGGAGATCCGTGTGGAGGTGATTTCCCAGGGGGCGCCGACGAAGTGCGTGTCGTCGGTGGTGCGCCAGTGGGGTTTGAGCCAGCGCCGGGTCAGGGCGCGGGGGAGGAGGGTGGAGCGGAGGATGGAGCGGCCGATGGTGGTGAGGTCGTTGATGTTGGAGTAGACGCTGCCGGCGCTGTTGGGTTGAAAGGACGTGTTAGTACGGGGCTGGTTTGGGAGAGAGAGTTGGATTTCCACGTACGCGTTTTCTTCTCCGAGATCGAGTCCTTGTGGAGGAAGTGTTAGCTGGATGCTGAAATTCTTGAAAGCATCTTTTACTCACCCCACCATGCCGCCGTCTTCCCACCAGGGATCACTCCGTGGCTGTCGTCCTGCGGAGTTGAGACCGTAGTTGACGAAAGGCCCAACGGGTCTGCGATCTGGTTATTGAAAGTCGTCTCGTAAGGCTCACCAGTTATGTTCTCAATCACATTACTGAGTAGGCGGAACGCTGCGTTGGAATACGTGGGGGTCTCAAAGGCGGGGAAATAAGCACCGAGCTTATTTAGACCTTGGATGAACTCTGTTCCCGAGTTTGTCAGCTACTCGTCTCTCTGACTTTTATCCTCTCGTCTTCTTTCTCAACCCGTTATCCTTCTCCGCGGAGAAACTACCGCGGGGGGTTTATTGTGGATGGTTCACCATAAGGATGTGACTTACGCTCACGATTGCACAGTGGCAAGTCTGGAGAGAATCCGGGGGCCGGAAGGCCGCATTCCGGAATGTCGTCAGAGGGCAGTTTCGAGCTGTTGACTCCCAGAACTGGCAACAGACTACCGTTTGCTGCAGTAGTGTAGTCGGGCCAAGCATCTGCTTACGAATCAGTCTTTCGTTCCATCGGATAGCTAGAACTCCTATCCATCCCCTTCTCCGCCGCTTCACAAGAAGGTAGTAATACTCACAATCTCTCGGTATCCCAGAAATTTGAGACGCCAACGCCTCAACAGTAATGTCGTCCCACTGGATTCTTGACAGCTCATCCTCCTCATCCGCACCTTGCTCCAGGTCTGGCAAGAACTCCGTGATCGGTCTCCCAAAATCCCTATCACCTCTGGCCGCCAGCAGAGCATACACGGTCAACATCTTCGTCACGCTCCCAATACGATACAAGCTCTCATTGTCCAGCTCCCTGCCACCAGTCGCGTTCTCCATTCCTGGAACAGAGAAGTGGTAGTCGAAAAAGGGGCCATTTTCAGTATCAGCGGCTGAAAAAACGGCCACGGAGAAGAAAGTGCTGTTCAGTGCCACAACCCCGTCTCCTGATTGGGTGAGAGAATCGAGCTGAGCGCGCAGGGCAGATTGCGCGGCCAAAATGGCAGGTTCACTGGCGGCGTCGGTGGGTGGAGGGAAGAGCTGGCCGTTGTAGGGACATTTTTGGTAGGTCGTGATGGGATCGTAAGAATCTGGAGTCTGAGGCCAACGCGTTGAGGCGAGAGCGACTTGTGCTCCGAAGGCGACAAGGGTGAGTGGGGCGATATTTAGGCTAAGCATTGCCGGGGTTCTGGTTTTCCGATCTCTTGGTTTTCAAAATCTCCGACGCAGCAGGTAATTCTCCTACTGAACTGACCGCAGTGGATAGGGAAGTGAGCATGAGGCGTAGGAATGAAGATGTTCTCCAACTTTAAGCGGACCTCTTTATACCTGACCTTGCCCGAGTTTTCTTTTTGGGAAGTTCCTCTCTTCCACAGCCACCATTATCACCACATAAGCCACGCTCATCTCGCCAGGACCAGTTGATTTCCCCGCCAAGTGCTTATCTTTGCTTCTGAAAGAGGGGTTCCTCGTTCGATAGTTAGGGCCTTGATTGTGGATCCCAAAACATGGGGGGTTTAGCCGGATTCTGAGGATGTGATACGTCGGAATGGCCGTAGTTGCACAGAAAAGCAACTCTGCATTACCTGCAGGATGCTGAAATCCTCTAATAGAGTCTCATTTTTCAGCACGCCTCCATCACAAGGACGAGACATGGCGGCGCCTGATCGAAAAGCCACCGAGATCTCATTCAGCCGCCAAACCATCATGTTCAAGGCAGACGTCCACGACTACGATGGCCTGGCGTATCCTCGTGTAGGGTTACATGATCCACATTATTGCCAAGCGTGCGTTGGATCCAATAGTAAACCATTGTTTCCAGATACCCTGTTGATTGATTTTCCCAAAATGGTCAAGCGTAGCGAGATGCATGACACAATCTCGGTCACCACGCATGTGACTGACCAAACCTCGGGCGTCGTGCAGCCTTGTGTGGCTTTCAATGTTCGTGAAGAAAAAGCACAGGAGAAATCGGAGTTTTGCATCACCTGCGTTGTTTTCTTGGTTGTTCTTGGACTGCATAATCCCTATGCTCCAGTGTTTGAAATGGCCTGATTCATCGGGGGAGAAGGTCTTGCATCTCTTCGTCTTATGGAAATCCCTCTTACTATTACCAGATGCACATCAGGAACCTCGCGGGACGGGCGGGGCGGGACGGGCCTGGCCGAGTCGCGCAGTTTCCGCCCTGTCGTCTTTCCACAGTGAGATTAGGCATCAACACGGACGAGACTACTGCAAGCCCCGTTGAATGATAGATCTGACTAACCTTAAAGGGATGTTCGAAAAGTAAGGAAAAAAGAAACAAAGAAAAGTCTTCCTCGCTGACCACTTCTGTTTCATTTTGAAGGATTGAAGGCAGACTGTTCGCCACTGAGGTTTCCAGAACATCTTGTGCAACTGCAGAAAAAGAAAAAGAAAACTCGTCAGAATTACCGAGGTATACTATTTTGCCCTTTTGTGGAAAATGCTCCTCAAAGAAGCGTTCAATATTGCGGTAAGCTTACAACGCAGCATTAGTATAAATATTACGTCATATCAAGATCTTCTCTATGGAGGTAGATATTCCACAAGGAGTTCAATGGCTCGTTGTAAATCTTCGGGTTCCACGGAAAGTCTCTCATCACTCTGCGCAAGCTCTTTACTTCCCTGATTTCGATAATCTCAATGAGAGAAGAAAAATGCCGTATGAACCACCTCGCATTGTCTAGCGCGCCTGCAGCATCGCCCTTGAGCTGCGAACCGGTTGACCAGCCTATGAAAAACACCCAAAGCAGACTTTGCGCAGATGCCACCGTTCTCCATGTGTCAATCACGTTGGGTACGTCCAGGATGCGTCTCAAAGTTGCCACGAACACGCCGTACATGGGCGTTTCTTTTCGCGTGAAGGTCATCATGCCAAAGACGCACATCTGGGCTGCCTGCAGCAGGCCAGCGTAGACCAAATCCTTAGGATCTGCAGATGGCGAGTCCTCAAACCTCTCCTTTTGGTCGAACAGCTCGACTAAGATCCGATGTTCCAAATCATCAACCACGCTTGCGAAAGCCGGCTGCGGGTGGCTTAGCTGAACTAATGCGACGGTGTGTAGTTGGAAAAGGATCATGTTCAATTCCGACTCTTCCAGCTGGTCTGGCAGATGCTCCATCGTGCGTCGGTGCCCTGCTCCTGCCGTCTTGATTACGTCGGGATGGAGGTGATGCACGGGTAGTTGAGGGAGCGTTGGACGCAGCGTCAAGCACGCGCATGGGTAGAATTCGCACCACTTGAGGGCGCGCTGGGCCATCGAACCGAAGGTTGAAAACCCCCCGCGCGCGGTTACAAGTTTCAGCATGGCTTCTTTATGCTGGTTCGCATTGGAGAAATTGCCCATCCAAGTCTGCGGCCGTCAGTCAGTAGGTCTGATCAGATCCACGACGATTATGGGAATCTACCTCAGCGACGCCTAGGCCCGCTATCATGGCCACGTAGGACTCGGAGATGTCTGTGCCAGTCTTGCCGATGGGCATTTCTTTCATCTGTTAGTGGTCGAGAATCTCTGTTCTACACTACTCATCATACCTTCTCTGACAATCTGCAATACCTGGGCCCAGTACTTGCGGGTCTCGTAGTCTATGTCGCTTGACAAATTCTTCATGACTTTCCATATAAATAGCATTATGTAGTACTGAGTAGTCAGTCTCCCCGTATTTTTTGTAAAGAAGTCTGGCTTACTGACGCTAATTTTTTGATCTTGAACAAAGCTGAACTGTACTCGACTCCACTGCATTTTCTCTCTCTCATACTTATTTTTGTGGCAGACAAGGGAATCTATGTGTCCATCAGCCAAACGCAACTTTCCAAGCCAGCTATGGGGTTCACCAACAGACTCACGCACCATCTGTCATCGGAGTGGGTCCGGGGTAGTGTTCAAAATCTGTGGATCGCAATCAGATCTTGCCAAATCCGGCGCCATAGTAGCTCCGTCTTCACCTACAATATCTAATAGCCGCATGCTGTTCCGGAGTGCCCTCGACGGGCAGCATGTTGAACGGGTCGGTCTGCTGGGGGCTCAATTCCAGGGAAAGACGAGGAGTGGTGAGCCCCACGGCCATGAGCTCGCGCTCGCCGGCCTGGCGCTCACGCTTGTCCTTACTGGTGACCAGCATGACATGGCTTTTGAGCTCGCTCGCCGTCCTATCGTAACGTAGCCCTGGCTGGCGCGTGCCTCGCGGGCCGCGAACCTCAACGAAGAGCAGGCGTTTGCTGCTTGGCGCGGCCGCCGCCGACGCCGACGAAGATGAAGACGACGAACTTGACTTCCGCGTCAGCTCGCGCTGCGACGATTCCATGCCTGCGGCCTTCCGGTCGACTTGCGCGCGCTCTTTGCCATGTTTCCGTGGCTTGGGCTGCATCGTGGGGAAGATGCGAGGCCAAACTACGTCTGTATGACGTTGAAGAAAGTGCGCCACCACAGAAGCTAAGGGGAAAAGGCGGGAGTGGGGGAGCAGTGTGGTACGAGCGGGGCCACTGCTAAATAAATGTTTTCAGGGGTGCTAGGCCTCACGTGGATACCTGGCGCATAATTTCTATTTTTAACCCGTGAGAAAAAAAATGGCAGCGTTCGGTTACCGATAGCTGAGGCTGAGATATTGATCTGTGAGTATCCACTCATGCGCTCGCCTGATCGTGTGCGCGATGTCAGCGCTGACAGAAACTGTGTGTCCGGGGGTCGGCTGCACGAGTCAATGCAGAACACCGGTTCGGCGTCCGATTAGATTCGGGAGATCTGCCTTGACCAGCACATTTACGGCAGCACCCACGGGCCGTGTTTATTACCTCACTTCCCGCTGCCGAACACGCCTTCAGGTAGTGCCTCGGGCCAACATGGAACTTGCATTTCATCACGGGGCTATCCAGCGTTATGGCCATGCTAGCTTCGTCGCACTACTCCCGAATATCTGCAGACAGAATTGATGTCGAACGAGACCTGAATTGATGTAGTCTCTTGGTGGGGACTGTTATTCTGTAGGGATTGCTCACGCCGTTGATCTGCAAGCAGCTTACTGAGTAAACAATCGCCAAAGCTGCATGTTGAATTAGGGGCCTCTCCGAAAGTCTTCTGCATGTATGGTCTCCATTAAACTGTTTGTAGTGGATGATCATTCTGTATGGGAGATAAATAAGGTTGCAACTGATCTCTCGGTTACACGTAGAGGGGAAGATCATCCAAGTATACCCCGCACACAATAGACAATAGCAACATGCATCGGACCCGATTTGGAATTGGAGTAAGCTGGTCTATCTCCACAACGTTGTATGGGTTTAACTTCGTTAGAGCTTACCTTTCGCATCCGAGTTTCTGACGTAATCAAAAGTCATCGGACCAACCACCATCCCCAGTTCACCCGCACAAATTATTGCATGCGTCTACTGTAACCCTGTTGAACAAGGGACAGGCCATGTTTAACCTCGGCTACTGCCCATTGAGGGGCAGACAATATAATAACTCAGCATTCGTCACCCACCTTCCTGCTTCAGTGAATGCTGTCTCATTCTGATTCATTGCATCATTTCCCGCAAGCTTGCGTATGCGAAGATGCCGGACAACAAAACTTCCCCACCGGACGTAGATTCAGAGCCAAACGCGGTCTCTGTCACGACCACTAGTGATGGCATCACCACCATCACCCTAGACCGCCGCCATCGGAAGAATGCAGTCGATGGTCCTACAGCAAGGATGCTCAGGGATGCATTCTTGGCTTTTGAGGACGACCCGAACCAGAAGGTCTGCATCTTCAACGGCGCGAACGGGACCTTCTGCGCCGGTTTCGACCTCCACGAGGTCTCCAAGTTCTCGCCCGAAGGCGGACCAGGATACAAAGGTCTGAACATCGGCCCGGAGCACCGCGTCGACGGCTGCAACCCTGGCCCAATGGGGCCATCACGAATGCAGATCAAGAAGCCCGTCATCAGCGCCGTGTCCGGCTACGCCGTAGCTGGCGGTCTCGAGCTCTCTCTGCTCGGTGACATTCGTGTTGCTGAGGAAGACGCCATATTTGGCGTCTTCTGCCGGCGCTGGGGCGTTCCCCTCATTGACGGCGGTACTGTGCGTCTGCAGGCCATCATCGGCCTTGGCCGAGCTCTCGACATGATCCTCACCGGACGGCCTGTTCCGGCACAGGAAGCGCTGCAGATGGGGCTCGCGAATCGCCTCGTCCCAAAGGGAAAGGCGTTTGAAGAGGCCAACAAGATTGCCAGGCAGCTCCTTACGTTCCCGCAAGCCTGCATGAATGTTGACCGCTCTAGCTGCTACTATTCAGTCTACAATGCTACGTCGTTCGAAGACGCATTGAGGAATGAGTTCGACGAGGGAATTAAAGTGATTACTACAGAGAGCGTTAAGGGGGCTTCGAAGTTCAGTAAAGGCGCAGGACGGCATGGGGCTTTTGAACAGCCTGAGAGAAATTCAAAACTATGAATGTTGTCGTTTGATGGAGTAAGACGTATTTTGACGACTGTCCGCGATGGTTGCTACTAAAATTGAGAATTTGATTCTGCATGAGTGTGGCCTTCAGCTGGATTGCGTTCCTCTACCGAGACTGCCACTGTGTTACCGCAAACCAGCCAGTGGCTCTCCTGTCTTTTTAGTCTGTATACGTTCCCTATCAATCTGGATGCTTCGAGACCTAAGGTAGCTGGGCTCGATAAATCCACTTTTAGAGACAAATTTCAGGGCTGGAAGAATTAAAATTCCACTATTTTTATCAAGCAGTGATATTACAAATCGAAAACACCACAAAAGGGAGACCACCTGTTTATCGCAGGTAGCCAGCAATATCTGAAGCCAATATCAATCCAACTCCAGCCCCAGAAAGCTCATATTCCCGTCGGTCAGTTCAATTCAATTTCAATATATATACATGTGAGCCTGTGCATATCGTAATTCTTCCGGATAGCCTCCGGTCAGCCCAACAAGTAATCATTTGACTGATAGTATAATCAAAGACTTCCCTATCGTATAGCCCCGTCAAATTCGTCTAGATCAATAATAAGAATAATCGAGCCTATGCTCGTCTCTTGCCTGCTCGTGCCTCGGCTAACTCTTCTGCTCGCCTCTTTTCTGGTCCCGGGAGGCGCAATATTGCTGTGGCTTCCGTGAACTGATACTCCATGTGCGTACCAGGTTCGTGAATCGTGAGTAGGAGTTTGAGCCTAACTTTCCCTTCCTTGTCTTCCCTGGCCTGCTCCACTTCTTTCATAAGTTCACGGAAGCCTCTCATAACGCAGTCCGCGTCGGATTCCCCTGTACCAGTCGTATTCGCAAAGTGATTGATGCCATCGATGATGCAGATGATAGTACCGGCAGTTACAGTCTTGACGAGAGAGGCAAAATGTTGAAACAACTTCCCTACGTTGCCTAAAGGTATCTGTCCCGGTGCCCACTGTTCTATAGTCAATTTGTTTGTTATACGTCTGTTTCCAGACCTGTGGACTAGGAGCTGAGCAATAAGAGACCTCATCATGCCCTCCACGCCCCGAAGCGGGTCATGTTTTTCAAGGTGCAGCGGGCAGAAGAAACTGAGCGGAAAGATATAGGGCATCTGGGGCAGTTTTCTGCCCGGCGTCTCGGGCAGTTCTTTGCCCAGTGTCGCGCACAGACTTCTTCCCAGTGTCGCGCACATGTAGGAGATAGGATATGAGGTCTCGCCGCCGGCCCCGAGGATAATCGTAGTGCTCGAAAAGCAGCCTTGCAACCATAATTTAAAAGCACCTTTCTCAACCACTGAAGATATGCTGCTGTAGAGCTTGTCGGTAGCCTCCTCACAGGTGTCCAGGATGTACGACTGCTCTTTTGCAACTAGCCTCGAAACCCGTTGTATCATGTCGCTCTCCGGGCCCGGGATATTCAAATTCTTCAGGACGGTGCCAACGGGGACTAAGTTCCGCACTATATCCTGCTGGGAAGCATTCCACTCGTGCCATGGCTTCTCGTGGTTGCTCCATTCGAAGTCTGTAGACTCTGGAGTCAGCTTTCCAGGCCTTATTATCATCATAGGTTCGATGAGCCCTCCCAAACGAGCTTCAGGTGTCCCCATGTTGTCGAAGTTGCTGGTCTGAAACAGAGATCTTCCGCCCTTCGAGTCCTACGTGAGCGTAATTTGTCAGCACACTTCCGCTATTGTACTTGGAAATGCACGTGGCGAGCTACCTCAAAGCTCACTGTATGTTTGACAAGTAATACTCTAATTTGCCAGCAAGGAGAGCCCGAGGGACAGAGGAAGCCGAGGGAGATTATCGTGACGGAGTGCTTGGTGCTCGAAGTATGTTCGAGGAAACAGATCCTTATATACCATCGATCGAAATTTTCAGGAAATACTGTCGCGATATCACGTTCTTGTTTCTTTGTTGCATATAGAATTTTCTATGCAGCCACTTATGACACGCTAGAGAATTTGTTGACTGCTGGCATTCACGATTACACCAGTAAAAGTTACCCACGTAAGCCTATCCATCGTGCGTTCTTTGATGAATCACGCAGCGTACTGGGCAAAAGCACACATCTTTATATACACTATCGTTGTCAAGAGATTCACCCATGTGCGTAGCATTCGTTGTACGTGGAAGTAGGCCCACACGTTCAGTTAAAGAGAACTGATTAGGCGGGTAACTGCTTGCTTCTACGTACTTTCAAATGATTTGTATTTCAAGAAAGGGCGATGAAGACCTCACAAAGCCAATGCTGCCAACTCAGATGCGCATGGTGCAACGGAAACTGCGATAGAACACAGGCAAAGCTTTCGCTTGATTCGTGGCAAAATATTGGTATCTTTACCTCGGGTATGATTAGTGTTCCAAGCGTCTCTGTGATTCTTGGTTGAAGATAGATGACCTGGGTGTGAAAATTGGGTCCAAGTTTGAGCCCGGGTGCCAGACAGAAACCGAGCGGAGGCAATAGTCACCAGAGGAATAGGATTACAAAGCTCAAAAGGTACATCGGCAAGTGAATTCAAAACGACAATAATAGCTTCAATTTCGATGCACTGTCCAGCATTCTGGCTATGAATTTGCCTTGGCCAAAGCGCCCACAAGATTTCTCACCGGGTCCTCGTTCTCAACGATACCTAAGACCGTGGAGGGCTTCTTGTATCCAAGAAGTGAAAGCATCTTGTCGCTCATCGTCCACAGCTTGCTCCGCGGTATCGCCAGAAATTGGTTTTCCTCAGTACGTAGTGTTCCCCTCACGAAAAATAGACCGTGAACTTTGCGAACCTCACCTGGGACCGAGTTGTAACCACCGCCATGGTAACAGGAAGCTAGGAATATGAGGACAGATCCTGGACTCATTTCTGAGGAGGGTTGGAGTCAGCATGGTCTTGAGTCTTGTAAATGCAATACGGTCAAGTAACTCAAGATGCACGGAAGCGGCGTGGGGATTTACCTGCAAAGCAAACCTCGTCCGTCCGCGGAGCTCGGGAGTCATCCCATTTGTGAGAGCCAGGGACAAACATAGTAGCACCATTCTCGCGAGTGGTCCTCGTTCCAGCAATGAGGCAACCGAACTGACTCGCCTTTTTAAGGTCGAACTTGCCGCCATGCTTGATACCGTGCACATTATCGTCGCGATGAAGCCGCTGACGCGGAGCACCGTAGCCGATGTGCAGAGTGACGCTGATGCTCAAGAGGGGGTCTATGGTGTTATGTTCCACAAAGTCTTCCCGGATGACACTGAAGTTGTCCTGTAGAATGGCTGTGCGAAGGTCTTCCAACACGGGGTGTTCGCAGAGCTTGGCAACTGTCGGCGACTTTCCGACAAGGCCAGGCACGGCAAGCGTCTCTTTGGGAATGATGTGCAGCGCGCTGTCTGCGGTCGAGCGAGTCTCCTTGCGGTAAGACTCGACATCTTCATCGATGGCAGCGAGCTCTTCTGGACTTGCAAAGTTGGTGAGGATAACGCCACCATCTTTTTCGAGAATTCGGAGGATCTCGTCAAGCGGTGAATCTGCTGGGATGGAAGTGACACTAGTCGGAGGTTTGTGCGCTGGATCAATAGGTAGGGGAGGGGGGAGCACTTGAACTGCCATATTCGGGTATTTTGGGGGATTCGGCAGATAGCACGGGCGAGTTGAAAGATAAATCGAGATGGAAACAGTTATCGCCCAACACGGAGTTTCAAATAGGTAATCGAAGGTGCGGCAGCAATGCACTTGAGCCGATACGAGCGAGGCTTATCACCGAAGAATGGGGTTATCGCGATCGTCACTGCTCCCCATGGTCGGCACCACACGTACGTTGGGCATCCAGACTATAGGGTGGCGCACTCAGACGGGGCAATCGGCAGGGATCGGCCACCTCGGTGCGGGTATCCGAGCAACGGAAATGGATCCCGAACCCACAACTGGCCCCGTGATTGCTATCAAGCATCTCTGTTCTAAGGAATCCATAACTGCATTAGGAAATTTTGGGCTTTGGCTGCATGCTCCCCATGCTCTCCGATGAGAGTAGTAGTGGCACCGTACAGGTACACCACGGTATTCAACCGCCTTTTACGTACTCCTTCGTTTGGGTCCTATGCTCGGGTCAGTTTGTGGGGCATCAGGCCGCTCCGTAGGACTTGGGAGATGAGAAAGACAGAGCTCAATCCGGCGTCTGGCTCCCCAGAGCCTCATCCAGCTCGAGTATATCTAAATGGCAGCAGCAGCCCATTCATTCCATCCTCATCAGATAACATCTCCAACGATCGTATCATCGAATCCATTAAGAGACATTTTACCCCACAACTCGTGCTTCAAGCCTTACAGAATGCCTAGTCTTATCCTTGAGAATGCTGTTCCAGCTTACACTCCACCCAAGGTCATTGGCCCTACAACCAAGCGAGCCACTCGTCCCACCAACAAGCTCCCTCAGTCCTTGATTGATGGTGCCAGGATTGAGAAGAAGCAATCGTTTGACCCGAATAAGCACCTTGTCTTCCAGCACCCAAAGAAGATCTATTCTATGGAGGAGATTGGCCTCGGCGGCCACGGCATCTCACCGAATGCCGCCTCAGAGCCCTTCCCCCTTTTCAACGACGAGGCAATCGACCAGATTCGCGCTGAAGTCTTCAGTGACGCGGCGATGGAGAACTGCCAGTATGCATCAACCTTCAACAAGAACATGATCCGAGGCATGGGCGCAGCGTACGTCAACAATGACTCTCTCCTTCCGAGGTTCGTTTGCGCTAACCTTTCGATAGCCGCGCTCCGTTCACCTACGATATCTGGAACTCACCTGAGGTTCTGGCCAAGATTTCGCAAGTTGCTGGCATAGAGCTGGTCCCCGCATTCCAGTACGAGATCGCCAACATCAACATCTCGATCAACGATCACAAGGGCCCTGCCCCCACCCAACAAGACGCCGACGACGCGAATCTCTCAGCGGTTGCGTGGCACTTTGACAGCTTCCCCTTCGTCTGTGTCACCATGCTATCCGACTGCACCGGCATGGTCGGCGGCGAGACCGCTCTGAAGCTACCCAGTGGGGACATCATGAAAGTCCGGGGACCCAGCAGGGTAAGTCACCGCGCCTTTGCCACTTCCCATCTGTCGTCGCTCCCCTACTAACAGACTGATTCGTTATCAAGGGCTACGCCGTCGTCATGCAGGGCCGCTACATTGAGCACCAGGCTCTCAAGGCCCTCGGTGGCCAGGAGCGCATCACCATGGTCACCGCCTTCCGGCCCAAGTCTCCGTTCGTCAAAGACGAGACGATCCTGACGGGCAGTCGTCCCATCAGCAACCTGTCGGAGCTGTACGGACAGTACACCGAGTACAAGCTGCAGGTGCTCGAGGAGCGCATCCGTGACCGGCTCAAGGCTGAGCACCGCCGCGAGGTGGATGCACGTCCCTTCGACATCCAGGGCACGCGCGCGTTCCTGATGGAACAGAAGCGTTACATTGAGTCCATGTTGGAGGAGGTTTATGAGATTGAGGATTAGGCGTTGGAGACGAATTGATGGGTCTTATGCCTGGGAATCTATTTAGCGTGTTATTGGCGTTGCTGTTTACTGAACTAGGAGAAATTGAATTGAGCCTCTATTTCTAAGCTTCTGTTCCTCCTTTCTATCTGAAACCTGTGTGTACTTAACTTGAGCAAGGGGACACAGCGAAGTGGAGGGCATACTGTCTTCAAGCTCGTTCCAACGTCATTTTCTGACAAGTTGGAGGGCTAATCCGCTTCTTCATTTCCAGCGTGTCAAGCAGAGAATGGAACAATCAAAAATAGAGACAGGACTTTACCTTCAAGTCTACTGATTAAAGTACCGGATGGAAATGTATACATGCAGATCAAAGGCATGTTGATAACAATAGTCTTCATATCGGTCTGTTCTACTCGACAGACAGATGGCACATTGTTCCGCATAGCCATGTAGATTGAGACACACGTTTGATGTAGTATAGTATAGATTTTATCTATTGATTGAACTCTCTCCATGAACGAATCTCATCTGTTACCCCTTTTATATTTTGCTGTAGACAGTGTTGATGCCACCTGTAATGACGGTCTTATAGACTAAGTAATCATCACAACCGTATTTGCTAGCTTCACGCCCGAAGCCAGATTGCTTGACACCACCGAATCTGTGACTAATCAGCACACTGTAACGAAATGAATTCGGAGAGCAGGATAAGTGATGACTTACGGAGCTGCAGCGTCTGATATGACACCAGTATTGATAGCAACCATGCCGAATTCCAACCTCTCAGAGACGCGATAGTACCGCGACAGGTCGGACGTCATGACGTACGAGGCCAAGCCCACATCGACCTTGTTGGCGCGCTCGATGACCTCGTCCTCAGTCTCGAACCTGCTCACGGCGGCCAGGGGCCCGAACGTCTCCTCGTGCATGACCTTCATGCTATCGTCAACGTCGCCGAGGATGGTCAGTTCAAAGAAATTCTTGCCGAGGCTGTGCAGCCGCTTGCCCCCGAGCAGCACAGTGGCCTTCTTGCCGACGGCATCATGGACATGGTCCTCAGTCTTGTCGACGCCGACGGTCAGCGGGCCGTGCGTGACGCCTTCGTGGGCGCCATTGCCAACGCGCAACTGGCGGACCTCCTCGACCAACCGCCGGCAGAAGCGGTCGTAGATGCCATTCTGCACGTAGATGCGGTTGGCGCACACGCACGTCTGGCCCGTGACCTTGAACTTGCTGATCAGGGTGCTCGCGACGGCCGTCTCGACGTCGGCGTCGTCGAAGACGATGAACGGCGCGTTGCCGCCCAGCTCGAGGCTGAGCTTCTTGAGCGAGTTGCTCGACTGCGCCATCAGGAGGCGGCCGACGCGGGTCGAGCCGGTGAAGGAGATCTTCTTGATGGCGTCCGACTCGCACATGGCGAGGCCGAGCTGCGGCGTGTTGGCGAGCGCCGTGACGACGTTGAAGACGCCTTTGGGCACGCCCGCACGCTCGCCCAGCACTGCGAGGGCGTTGGAGGAGAAGGGAGTGACGCCGTCCGGCTTGAGCACGACGGTGCAGCCGGCGGCGAGGGCGGCGGCGATCTTGCGGGCGCCCATGGCCATGGGGAAGTTCCAGGGCGTGATCAGGCCGCAGACGCCGATGGGCTGCTTGAGGATCTGCGTCCGCGCGCTGGGGTTGCTGTGGGGGACGACGTCGCCGTAGAGCCGGGGGGCTTCCTCGGAGAACCACTCGAAGAAGCTCGAGGCGAACAGCGCCTCGCCCTCCGCGTCGCCGGTGGCTTTGCCGTTCTCGGCCGTGATGATCTTGCCGATGTCGACCTTGTTCTCGACGATGAGGTCGAACCATTTCCGTAGGATGCGGCCGCGGGCCCGGCCGGACTGTGCTCTCCAGGTGGGAAATGCAGCGGATGCGGCGCGCACAGCGGCGTTCAGATCGTCTGTGCTGCACTCTGGGCACGAACCGATGACCTCTTCAGTGGCAGGGTTGCGAACCACAAAGGTCTTGTTGGACTCGGACGCTACCCACTGGCCGTCAACGTAGGCCTTTTCGACAATGAGGCTGGGATCTTTCAGAGAGGAGGCGAGGGAAGCCATTTTGATAGAGGAAAAAAACAGATGGAGATCAGAAAAAGGATCGGCGCAAAGGAGAGGGACTGGAACAAGATGAAGTGTATCAACAACAGCGGCTTAATATGGAAAACGGATATTTGGCAATGGCAGGTAACGAATTCATCAAGCACTCGGTATCCGTGCCCGGTGCCTTTCCTACGTCGTCTCCCATATCGCCACATCCCCACAATGTCGGCGTCCGGGCCGAGCATGGACCACACTTTCCAGTGGACACATGGGGTACGTCTCCCACAAATGCTTCATGACGCTTTAGCATACCAGCAATGGATATCTACAAGGTACATCTTTCGCATTTTTGAACTCTTTTTGTTTAATCGATCCCTAAAGTTTGAAAAGCCAGTCCCCGACCCTCGGCATCAGATCCGAGAACCCGCTTTCCTCGGCTTCATCCCGACGTGGCTGATATGGGGCCACAGAGATAGAGTTTGAGTGGCGCAGGCCGTTAGGAACCCGAAAAATCTTCATGTCGGATAGAATAGCAGCCGTTCCGTCTTATCAAGTTGCATAGCCAATGGGGCTCCATCTGTTGCTGATTAAACAACGAAAAACAATACACATCTAGGTGGGTATGGTTACATCACTCCACGGGTCGACCCGGCTCATAGAGCTGTTGAATTGGATTTCTGCATGACGTCTCATCTCCTCATCTACCAGAAAGTACATACAGCGGGCTTAACTGGAACAGCTGAACATGGCATATTGTTTGGTGGCAAGGTATCTGTAGATACGTGCATTAATATCATTCATGCAGCGGGGTATTTTCCAGGAAAGCCTAGAGGCCGTCACGCTATGCTACTCCAGTAAGGTTCTAGAGATCGATTTCATTGTTGTCTTCGTCTAAGGGTAGGAATGGGAAACCAATTCCAAACAACCAACCAAACCGACATTCCTTACCATGTCGCAGAGCGCATCAATCAAGAACCAAGCCCCGGATGACTCTTGCACAGTTCACTCACGCCTACGCGCTAGATCGAAAGGGAAGCCCAACCTTGTCGAGCTTCAAAAACGTCCTCACCGTCTCCCAAATCCCGGCCTCCTCCACTTCAGCGAACAGAGCTTCGTGCTGATCCACCAGGGGTCGTGCCCAGACCAAGTCTGCTTCGTGCGGGCTGACGGGCTTCGTACGCTTGAAGATCTTCCAGAACGTGAAAAGGAAGATGGCGAGGAAGGCCATGGTGTAGCTACTGAAGAAAGTGCCCACGTCCCAGTTGCCCTTAAGAAACACGGCATAGCCGTAGAAGATCTCGACGCACACCAGCCAGATCAGCGCGACCCATGTGCCGTATGGTTGGAACCAGCCCTTGTACGGCAGAGTATCGCGGTCGTATTTCTGTGCTTTCAGGGCGCGGTAGAAAAACAGGTAGTTGACGCAGATGACGATGTAGGCTATCAGCGTGGCGCTGGTGACGAGATTGACAAACCTGTTATTCACTCGCAATTAGTACTGATTTAGACGGACGCAGGGAGGTGGAAAGCAATCTCACCAGTTCAGCACCTGCATGGTGCCGCTGTTCAGCTTCAAGTAAGCCAAGCAGCCAAACGCCAGTGCCACACCGAGGGAGTAGATGGGTACTCCGTTCTTCGTCGTCTTCAGGAATAGTTTGGGGGCGTGTCCGTTGGAAGCGAGTCCGTGGAGACTACGGACAGTGGTGTAGACGTAACAGTTGCCAGCAGAGTAGATGCTGGTCAATAGGAGCCCATTGACGATGTGAGGGAGGACACCGACTCCCATGTTGGCCATGGCAATGATGAATGGAGACGACGCGCCAGTGCCAGTTTCGCCTGAGCTCAGAACCCTCTCCAAGGTCGGGTCATTGGCCGGCAGAATTATGCCAACGCAGAGGGCGCCGCAGACGAAGAAGAGAGCAAAGCGCCAGTAAACGTGTTTAAAAGCAGACCGCAACGTCTTACGTGGGTTTTGGACTTCACCGGCGCAAGCGGCAAGATACTCAGGGCCAACAACGATGAAGGCAGCCTGCCACAGCGCGGAAAGGAAGCCATGGAATCGACCCAAGTCACCCGTACTAATGTACGCGACGAAGGGACCCTAGAGACAAAAAAGACGTTAGTGTCATCCGACGGCGTGCAGGGTGACGGTTGAGTAATACTGGTTTTGTCCAATTCGAGAACCCATACGCATGGCCTTGCGGATTTCCACCGCACATGGTGACAAGAGTGAAGGTGTACACAAGGATGATGAGACACAGCTTCCCAATGGAGAGCCAGAACTCGGCCTCGCCAAAATACCCCACAGCAAGGATATTGGTGATACTAAAATTGAGTCAACATCCAGATCCCTTGAAGCAGGGGAGCATTGGGGCTGGAATCGTGCAAACCCGTATGTGAAGATGCAAGCAGAGATGACTGCCGCCGAAGGAATGTCGTCGCGCCAATATGTCAAGATCAAGTCCAAGGCTGTAATCTCAAAGGGAACCAGGATTGCTTCGAACAAAAAGAAGTTCCATCCGATCATGAAAGCCCAAGCTTTGTCGACCCAAACATCGGCGTGCTGAATGAAGGCGGCGCTGACGGGCATGAAGATGGTCATCTCGGCGAGAGCGTTGTTCACCAAGGAGAGGATGATGGATTGCAGGATGAAGGCAATCAGCAGACTGCCAGCTCCTCCATGCAGTAGACCATAGCCGATTGTGATGAAGAGCGCTGTCCCAATGGAGCCACCGATGGCAAAGAACTGTACCTGGCGCGGTTTCAAATGGCGCTGCAGCGCCGCCTGGTGCAGCGTTGACTCGCCAATGGCATAGTCGCCTGCTTCCGACCCGGCTTCATTCTTCGTCGTGGTGGTCACCTCCTTCAGAGATAGCGAATCTGCCGTCATTGTTGTCGTTGCCCAGCCGTGAGGAGAGGTTGGCAGATCGACTGTGCAGGCATTGAGGACTTTATCTACTTCGACATCTGCCGTCTTCCTCAGCCTCCGCCGGCAGGGAACAGGGTCCAACCTTCATGTCCCCCCACCTTCACTATCCAGATATTCAGGTATTTCCCCGCGTGGAACAATCTTTTATCAATCCTTCGCCGCATTGGTGTTGGAGTATCAGCTCGGGTGGGGAACCCGAGACCTGGGCAACCCACTGCGACGTCATCAGCTGGGGGCTTATTGGCTGTAGCGACTGCATGTACTTGCCTGGCAGTAGGTGTCCCGTGCGTTTCTCCTTCCGACTCTGGCCGGCTCAAAGGTGGCATCAAATCCGTAGTACAGATTTGCAAAACTTGATGAGTACCTTGGCGGGTTGTTACACGTACCTTGTTCCTAGTGCGCGGCTTTGAATGGTGATTCGGGCGTCGAAATC
Source organism: Lasiodiplodia sp. COLG20 (assembly GCA_009801085.1). Lineage (NCBI taxonomy): Eukaryota > Fungi > Ascomycota > Dothideomycetes > Botryosphaeriales > Botryosphaeriaceae > Lasiodiplodia > Lasiodiplodia sp. COLG20. The sequence goes on along the minus strand of VNWV01000021.1, from coordinate 237,815 downwards.
AGCTGCCTCAGTTGCTCCGCAGAGCCACGAGTCAACTCATCATGTGGGTGGAAGGCCCAGCGTCTTAGCCTTGCCATCGGCGCCGAGAAGTGAGGCTAGCACCAAGAGCCATTATTCCAAGGATGTGACGGAAAAACACGGCGACAATACTGAATTCGACAATGTTCGAGCCGAGGGGCTTCCGGTGGCCGCTGGCTTTGATAGGAGTTCGAGCGTGGCCCTTTTACCATTGATGGAGAGGGCTGTATCGGATGCGTTCCGACCAATCAATAGGGTCATACGTGTCCCGGCTTTCGTTCCCGTGCCTGTTACGGTTGTCGCAGGACACGTTTTCTCCTTCAGGAAGGTCAAAGAGGCTCAAGTCCAGCTCTGCGTGCATCAGGCCCCAATACAAAGAAGGGACAACTCAGTACGTCCCAAGCGTGACAGTGTGGTCTGCTTGTACCACGCCCTCCCAGTCATCCTGCTGGTGAAACACGCGGAGAAATTCGCTTCCAATGAACCACCGAGGACGACAATGTGGGGCCCCGCAGGCGCCATGACCGCGGACATGAGGTTGGAGCAGCTTCTCTTCGATGTGACAGGACCTTCTTCCCAGAGAAGTACAACACATGTCGCGATACATTCCTGCACGGCAAACAGGAGCACTGCGGCGGAGAAGTGAGCGAGCAGTGTTACCAGAGAATGAGAGAGAGAAGCACAAGAAGCTACCTCGGCTTCCACAGCCGGAAAACAGAACAGGGATCGGGAACCCCATCCGATCCTGGCAGTGATCCCCCAGATACGTCACACACAGTCGCGCCCGATGACGCTCATTATGGAGCAACTCCCCGCGTTTTCCATGCGGCTCATTCTCTCCGCGGTCTGAAATCTACCGCATGACTTTGCTTATGCCTGGTCTACCCCGCAAAAATGGCAAACCAGTTAGCAAGCGGCCGCGTTCTTTGTCTTCAACGAGAAACCCATCGCGAAAGCGCTACCATAGATCCATATGCATGTAATACGCGATCATTCGTAGCAGAAGCATGTTTAGTGCTATCTGGTGCATTGATTTTTAGCGATTTCGTCGGGTGCGATAAGAACACGCCGTGTATCTCACAAGCGGGGTAGCGCAGATCCATGCAACTCTTATCATCTCGGGTCCTATGTGAAAGCATTGATCACCCACGTTGAAAAGCCGACCGTGGATAGGTCACCTCATCATCGCATAACGTGACACTATGAGTGCCGACACGCAGACGGAACATCGGAAGGGGCGGAGGACTGCCAACGCGTAGGGGCCCCCAATGCGCCGTCTCTCATCCACACACGTGGTCGCTAACGGAACCACAGCTGCATTGCGTGCCGACAGAGCAAAATCAAATGTTCCGGCGAGGAGCCGTGTTCAAACTGCCAGCGGCGCGCCGTCAGATGTCGCTTTACAGATGGCGGTAATAAGATTGTGGTCTCGGAAAGGTATGCCGTATGCAAGGTCGTCTCATCGGCTTGCTAACGCCACGAGGCAGATATCTCCGAGAGTTGCAGAAGCTGTCCCGAACCCAACGACAATTCACAACAAGACTACCCTCCCCCGTGACCCCGAGCCAGACTTCAAGTCCGCAGTCTGCTACATTCAGGCCCAATGCCGGTGAACATGATGGTGAGTGCAAGTCTACTGTACCATATTTTCCCCCTCTTTCAAACTCTGGGCTAAGTATGCTTGGCTAGGCATGGGTCTGGCGTCCGCATCGAATGAGGTAACACAACAGCAGCCCAGTGACAGCACGTTCAACATTTGGACCAGTCCCTTCGAATGTCCTTCAAAGACAATCAAGAACGTATGCAGGGACCAGCGCAAATGGAGTTAGTCCAATCATCCTTCAGCTTTCCTCTTCAACTCTAACAAGATACTTACAGTATGGCTGGCCCCTCGGTCGACAATGTCTTTCAGTGTTCGTCTCGAGCTCATGTTGACCGAAAAGCTTCACATCGAAGTTGCGGACAGTTTCTCCAAATGTTTCGAGGCCAACACGTACAGCTTAAAATGGAAGCATTGTTCGACTGATGATCCTCCTGACATCAGCGATCTGCCATCAGTTGACCACGCTCTATACCTGTTCCATACCGTCAAGTTCCACCTTGGCCACCACTATCGATCATTCAACGACCGGGAATTCATCGACCACGTACACCAGTTCTACTATGGCAATGCTCTCGAGAAGGCCACAGAGTCTCGACTGTGGTTCGTCCAGTTCCTTCTTGTCCTGGCATTCGGCACGGCCTTTCTCTCCAAGTCAAGCGATCCTCAGGAACCGCCAGGTGCAAAATACTTCGTGCGTGCCATGTCTCTGATGCCGGATCATACATCGATATGGAAAGAGAGCTGTCCCGCCATCGAGGCTTTAGCTTTAGCCGGTCTCTATCTCTATTCAATCGACCAAAGAGAAGTAGCGCATGTCTACGTTAGTCTGATCAACGACCGCCTCTCAACGAATTTTCGATAGCTGATGCTCTTAGGTACACAGCTCGGTCAAGCATTACGCATAGCACAGTTCGAAGGAATACACACCATGCTTCCAGAGGAAGAGCTTGGGCTCGAGACCGTTACACGCTGCCGAAATCTTTGGTGGACATTGTACATCATGGACCGGCATTTCTCGACCTCTCTGGGACTTCCCACGACGACTGCTGACTGTGAAATAACTGTCCCAGTCAGTTCGCTCAGCACAGACTCGCAAGACGACAGCACGCTCAGCCTTCAGGTCAAGCTGTCACATTTGCTATCGGTAATTGTAACGAGTAAGTCAAAAGCATGCACTGCTGTCCCATGGATATCTCAAAGCTTACCTGCTTCAGCGATATACAAGGCCGGTAAAACTCAACTGGGCGTATTTCTTGAGACAATAAGGTCTACCTTGCGTACCATGGCCGGGCATGCCCAGGAAATTGAGGACATTGTCAGCACCAAGTTTCGAAACTCGGTTAAGACAATGCCCAGGGTTACACGCCACATCACGTTGCTTTACCACCAGGTCAGTAAAGTAGATGGCTTATGCTCTCACACATTCTGCCACCGTGCTCATGCAACTTTTCTCAGTGTGTGATCGTGGCCACAAGACCCCTCCTCCTGTCTGTTCTCAAGGAGCGCCTGGAGAACATGGACCTCGCAGAAGAAGACTGGCAGAGCTTTCTGGCTCTCACGACAAACCTGATCTCCACCGGCATCAACTCCGCGGTGAAAACCCTGCAGATACTGACCGACAACGACAGCATCCTCGGTCAGTCCCCGATCCCACGCTGATCCAAACACAAAATAAAGCTGACTTCGCTGTAGAAACGTTCCTCCCCTTTGACCTCGAGTTCACCTATGGCGCGGCCTTGCATCTGATCATGGCCAACGCTATATTCCCCGGCACAGCCGGAAACGAAAGCTACGAGCAACAGGCGCTCGACATCCTCGACGAGATGATCGGCAGGGGCAACAGAGTGGCCGCGACGCGAAAGGCGGAGCTGGTCCGTCTCCAAGAGCTATGCCAAGAGCTGGCCGTACAGTCGGAACGGCGCGGCCTCCAGGCGCTGACGTTGGCAAGTCTGTCGGGGCCGGAAATGAGCTACAGCAGCAATCTTTCCCATGAAGTGGAGCAGCCTGCGGTGTCGGCATCGGAGCCTGTTCAGTTCGCCATGTCTATATCTGAACACGCTACGGATTCTTCCCCTTCGGATTGCGCACAAACGGCCAGTCATGCTGAGCTTTTCGATAATCTCGGTATCTCTTCTTGTGAATTTCTGTCGATTGCGGATCAGCTGGGAGATCATGACATGCTCTCTTATGGCCTGATGGATACGTTGCCGAACTGAAGGGGTGCGGGATTCTGGACTGTATTTCTATTCGCATTTTTTCTGGATATTTAGATGGGAATATGGTTGAGTCACTTGTTGACTCTATACGTAGACGTAAAGTAGTTTTATCAACAGCACTTTAAATCTCACAGATATGAACACATAGATCGAAAGCAATACAGACACCCAGAATGATTTGTTGTGCATGAGATTAAAGTCAACCAGTCAACCAGTCAACCAATCAACCAATTAAGAATATCTCATCCTCTCCAAGGCGAGCATCGTCTGACCTATGTTGTTCCATGAGATGAGGAACAAACGCAGCTCCCTTGAATTCAACGATGGCATCACCAGCACTGGAGTCAGGGCTGTTGCTGCAACCTGGCCAACGCAAGATGTACACCGGAAATCCGCCATAGAGAACACATATCTTGTCCCCAGGTTTGCATCCCGGCGTTGCTATCCCGATGCGGCCACCTGTAGTGCTGAAAAAAGTGTGCCCGCATAGACTACTTAAAGTACTGATCCACTCATTGATATACGTTACCCAGGGAAAGTCGAATTGATTGAACTTTTCCTCCGGATTCTCGCTCCGCAAAACGGACATTGCATCCGTATATGCAATCTCTGTTTTGTCAGATATACGACAATCCCGAAGTAACGTCATGAAATATTCTCGAGGAATACTTGACTCTGCATCATTCTCTCCGTGGAAAACGCGGCGCGCCAAGGCCAGACTTTGTGACTCCCAGTTCATAGCAGCCGCAAAAGAAGGATTCTGAATGTTGGTGAGCGCCCAATCCAGGTTAGTTGCCCAATTCGTCGGACCAATAATCAATGGGTTTTCTATAGTCTCAGACACCGTATCTACGTGAAAGCCGCGAACACGCAAGATATTCTCTGTTTCAGACGTCCAAAACAATAGATGGCTACGATTCCTGGTCGCAGACCGGTTCTCGTAACATTTTTCTTTATCATAGCTTTCTTCGTGAAGTAGCAGTTGAGAATCTCGAGGAAGTTCGCAGACTGGGCGGGTCCAATGATCAACAATGAACCGGGAGCAAGCTCCTTGACCTGAAAAGTCTGGGCACCATGATGGGAGGGAGCTTTCCTTTGACTCAAGCAGAGGAGGCACGGAAAGAAGAGCCAGTGACTCTGATCTTGTAAGAATAACCTTTGCAAAATCGACAAAGGTCCTAGAGTAATCCTCGAGGCCTCCAATGCTGTAGTCAACCTTTGGTGCCAAGTCTTGCTGCACGTCATTATCGAATAAGCCGGTTACAGCCCATACTCGATCCACTTGCTCCTTCACACGTCTGTTACGAAGTCTGTGTAGAAGGTCTGGAATCTTATACGTTTTCACACCCCTAGAAACTTTGATGTGGTTTCGGAAACGCCGAATAGCGTGAACCTCTTTCGATGCAAAAGGATTGGGACAAGAATCATTTATAATTCCAGGGATGTATGCATTTATAGCATAGTGACCTTCGTCGGAGAAGTCGAGGAAATTCTCCAGATCAATGCTGGAAGCTCCGCAAAGAATGATTGCTTTTCGCGCAAGGACGGCTTCCTGAAACGTCCACAAGCGTTGGATCCACTCTCCATAGAGTAAGTCAAAGTACCCCATCCAGAATGGATCATCATCCGGTGGCCAGGAACACGCCTGCATGACTCCCGGCGCGAACGGGTCTGTTCCAGCGGATACCCAATTTCTCGCGATCGCTGAAACCCTAGAGAATTCAGCCATGAAGGCATCCGTTTCGGTTGTTGCAATGCCCATCCAAATGATGACTTGCGCCGCTTGCGAAAAGACATTGTGCATGGAAGGTATCTGAATAGCTTTCTCGTCTATATCGTCTTGGTTGATGCAGATGGCGTCGATCCACAGCGGACGTTGCGGCGCCGGCCTGTAGAGGTGTAGGTGTACAAGCATATCTCGCACGGTCGGGGTGACGAGAAGTGATTTTCCATTGCATGAAGCTTCGACGGTGGCGGGTGCTGTGCCCCAGACATACGACACTGCCTCGAATTCCAGATTTTCAGCGAGGCTGTGTCGCTCGGTTGAAAGCTCTATGCGCGGCTCGGTTGAAACGATGGTGAGAAGGCGTATCTCCCCGCGACTGAGATCTTGGCCGTGGTAGGGAGAGTCCACGGGTGCGACTGCGGATGAAGAATCCATGGTCCGTGTCTCGAACGAGGTCTGCGTGGTTGTGGTAGGACAGTGAAGAGAGGTTATGCGCAAGGCTGTGCGGAGGTGGAGAAGGCTCGGCGGGTCGCGTAACGCGGGGGAGCAGGCAGAAAGTGGTGGAGCAATACATATGCCATCATCCAGCCGATGGGGGGGATGCGCACACATTACTGGATGGTCGCGTGTGTCAGCCGAGCCACCCGCAGTGCTGCAGTCATCATCCGATAGAGTCAGATTTTCGCTATAGACCCATTAGGAGCACTTTCAACTTCGCTCATTAGAAGCAGAGCTGGTCATTATATAACAACTTAGTTGATAATCGTTTGTGCATCTAAAAAAAGATATTAACTATCTTCGAGAAGAAGGCTGGTCTTCTGTCAGTCGGCGTATCTCCCTTAAAATACCAATTTGAATCTATCATATTGTTTCAGTAATGATGAAATTTTTTTTAACTGAAATGTGCAGTAATTCAGTGTCGATGCTGAAGGAAAATGCTCCCGACTGGTTGAGCTACAATAAGCGTGACTTGTATCTCGTGGTTTATGGGAACCTCAGTGAATACACAATCGCCATGGAGGTTGTTGAAGTTAGGACAGTGATATCCACGAAAAGGATATGCGAGTGATAACAGGCAGGCATGTGCTTTTCATGTGTCTTTTATATTAATTGGATTTTTTGAAGCTTATTTACGCGCTGGAGGAGCATGCGGCTCTTCCGGGGCCGCTGTGACATGCGGACCAATAAAGATTGAGTTCCTTTTAACCTTGTTGGTGGCGCACGCCTTGGCGCTTGATGTCACGATGGGTGAAAGTAAAAATGCCACTGGCCGAGCTCTCAGGGCGTTTCCATTTTCCAACCAAGATCCGCTCATCAGGACGCACAACATCCACTAACGACGCCAGTTCGTACCTGATCCACTTTGGCAATATGGCGATGCAGGATACGAGTCATGGGGCCAAAGTGGAGTCGGAACGCGGCTGTGGCAGGAAGGATTTCAGCCCCCAAAGCGCACGGTCGAGATGACCCCGGACTTGTCCGCATTTAGAGCCGTACATCCTCGATGCCTTTTCCCTGGTTTTCCCTCGAGCCTCTCTCCTGCCTAACGCCTGTTCGTGAGACCTGTTACCGGCGGGCACGACACACACCATGTCGGTAAACGCGACTTTCTTCCTGAGCAACACGGTGGACAAATGCATCTACAATGGCGCCTCGATAGACGCCAACGATCTGACAGCGAACGGCAACCTCTGTGCCTACGTCGAGGGTGTGAATCGGGTTTGGGCGTGCTCGGCGCCTGATAGGTAGGGACCATCCTTTTCCGCTGGACGAATAATGCGGCGGCGGCTGACATGTATCCAAACAGAGTGTGCTGGACGTACTCCCAAACATGCAAAGGCGGCGACTCGACAACACCGGACGACTCGCAAATTGCCTGCAGCTCCAACGGGGACGAGTGGTGCTGCACCGAGAACGACGAATGCACGCGAACCGAAGGCCAAATCAACATCTGCTGGGGGCTGTGGAGGAATCCGGTCTTCAACATGACGGGCAGCGAGGCGCTGGTGTATAACCAAGAACACTACTCGACGCTGGCTTCCACCACGACTTCGGCCGCCGCATCCACGAGCACATCACCACCCGCGACGAACGCCGCAGAGGCCTCGAGCGCGGCGGCAACAAGCGCATCGACAACCGCATCGACGAGCGCATCGAGTCAAGCAACGGCGGAGGCGGGCAGCTCATCACTTTCCACAGGTGCCGTCGCGGGCATCGCGGTCGGCTGCGCTGTTGGCGGTATAGCTCTGGCAGGCCTTGCGGGACTTTTGATCTGGCGGCGGCGGAAGCGGAGCAGCGCCACGCCGCGGTGGGCCAACGACCAATCTACCGCGGAACCGAAGCAGAGCGGCGGCGAGCCGCTGTCGCATGAGCTTCACACGGACAATCAGCTCCACGAGGCAGACGGAAGTCCAGTATATTTCCAGCAGCAGCAGGGGGGAACTCCACCGAAAACTTCAGGAACACACGAGTTGCCGGGTCAACGGTACTCGTGACCTCCGTGGAAAAGAGCTGGTATTGAACTGTATATGCTTGTTGAACGACGAATTATACCCCAGGTTACATACTTAATTTTCAAAGTTAATATTTTCGGAAATACCATGGATGGATCCAATCGACGTCATTGCATTTGGAACTGATATGGTCGCAAGAATGCTTTCTATTTGCTTTTCAACTCCAAATCCCAACAATTATGTTCCCCCCATAAACCAAGCGCTAATCCCACAGATTACTTTTCCCCCGCACCCTTGCGAAACCGTACCAATCTACTCACAGCCCCAGCCATGTTCCCAAAGCCCACCTCGGAATGCAGGTAGTACGCCACGAAAAACGCACAAACATTGAACGCCGTATACGCGCAAAGATAGCCCACGTTCCTCCACCGATCCGCCCAAATCATGTTGAACCCCTGCAAAAACACACCCGCCATCGCGTACCTGCAATACTGGCAATCGCCCGTCGCGTCGGGATTATAAATCGCCCCGCCCGCCGCGGCCGCGAACTGCGCCGCGTACGCCCCGCACGTCATGCCATCCGGCGGCTGGAAGACGTTGACCTCGACGGCCGAGCACTCGACGGGCACCCCGTGCGTGCCCGTCGCCATCAGCGCCGAGACGAGCCAGGTGAAGGGCGAGACGTAGTACGCAAAGTGCCAGAACCGGACCAGCTGGACGAGCGGCTGGACGACGCCAGAGAAGGCGAGGATGAAGGTGTAGAAGAGGATGGTCAGCATGGCGGCCGTCTCGGCGTTCGGCGCGGCCATGGTGATCATCTGCGAGAAGGACGAGTGGTACAGCTGGTACACGAGGAAGATGAGCCACATTGTCGCGCCGCGCCCCGCCGAGATGGTGGTTTGCCAGTCGATCGGGAAGTACCACGCGACGAAGCAGAGCGACGCGATGACGATGTTGAAGGGGAGCTCGACGATGAAGGAGGCGACGACGAAGATGGACCAGTGGTACATGTGCGAGTGCCGCTCGCGCACGTCGTAGATCTCGCGGTAGGCGATGAGGCGTGGTTGGAGTTGGACGACGACGACGAGGCAGACCAGCAGCATCATGTAGATGGCGAAGACCTTGTTCTGCAACCCTTGCACCGACGTCTTCTCCTTCCAGAACGTGAAGCCCATGAAGAGCCCGCCGATGACGTAGGTCACGATCTTGGCTTGGATGTAGTACGCCGACCGCCAGTACTGCTGGAAGAGGCGCTTCTGCACCGCCATGTACTGCTTGTGGATGGGCAGCGCGAAGCTGCTTATCTCTTCGGCGGGAAGGTTGGCGTTGCGGCTGCTTCTGCTCGGAGCCTCGAGCTGTTGGATCTCGGTGACGGTGGTCTGGTACTCTGGGGAGTTCAGCCATGCGTCGGCCCATTTCTGCGTTCCTTCGGCTGAGGCAGCGGCGCCGCCGATTACGTCCAGGATGTATTCGGCCGGGTTCTCGTGCTCCTCGCAGTGTCTCGCGCCGTTTCGTTCAAAGTATTCCTGCAGGATCTTCGAGTCCGCGCCGAGGTCGCCAAAGTACACGGTCTTGCCACCCTTCGCCAACAGGAGCATGCGGTCGAACTGCTCAAACAACAAAGCTGACGGCTGGTGAATGGTGCACAGAATCGCCTGTCCGGCATCTGCCAGTTCGCGCAGGAACTTGATGATGGCCCAAGCCGATTGCGAGTCGAGACCGGAGGTCGGTTCATCCAGGAACAACAGAAGGCTGGGTTTGGCAACCAGTTCAAGACCGATGGTCGTTCTCTTCCGCTGCTCGACATTGAGGCCTTGTCCAGGAACACCAATAACGGCATCCGCATACTTCTGCATTCCCAGTGCGGTAATGATTTTCTCCACGTAGTCGTACTTCTCTTCAACGGGAACCTCGTCTGGCTGTCTGAGCAACGCAGAGAAGCGGAGAGCCTCGCGAACAGTGGATTCGGCCAGATGGATGTCTTGCTGCTGCACGTAACCGGTCCTGCGTTGGAAAGAGCGGTCGAGCGGAGAGCCGTTGACGAGGACGTCGCCGCTGACGACGCCGGTGGTTATACGCTGTGCCAGCACGTTGAGGAGAGTCGTCTTGCCAGCTCCTGATTCTCCCATTAGCGCTGTTAGTGTCCCGGGTTTGACGTAGCCCTGTACATCGTTGAGGAGTCGCCGCGTCTCTCCCTTAATGTCCACGTCGTAGTTGACGTGGTTCCAAGTGAAGACGTCCTCGCTCTTCTCGACGGCGGCCGGGTCCACGCTCTGTCCCTGTCCGAGGTATTTCTCCAAGGTGCTCTTGACGTCTCTGTCGGCACTGCTCTTGCTGCGACTCCGTCCGAATCCCAAATTGGCTCTGTGGAAGATGAGGAATTCGCCCTTTGACGTGGGGATCTGTTTGTACTCGGCAGCGATGGCGTAGGTGAAGATGAAGAAGATGAAGAAGCCGATGCAGATGCCGAGGTTGCGCCAGAGATGCGAGTAGGAATAGTCGAAGGACGTTTCGATGTAGTCATCGCCCAAGACGTACGACTGCCCCTGCTTCGCGCCAGTCACTGCGCATATCTGATGGTCAAGCCCGGCGTTCTCGAAGCCAGGACCAGACGGGACCATGCTAAGCGTACAGGGCGAATGTCTCCCGTGGAACTCGACAATCATCTGCGATTCGACAGCGTAGTAGATCGGATTCATGTAGCTGATCCATTTGAACCATGGGTGCATCGACGGGCGCGGGATGACGTAGCCAGCATAGACGGCAAGAGGAAGCATCAGCACACCGGCAACACCCAACGCGGCCTCGACCGTGTTCACCAACGTGGCGACCGTCCGAAAAAATCCGCTCATGGTCACCGAGATGAGGAAATTGAAGACCAGGAACAGGAAGAAAGCACCGGCCTCTCGCTTGAAGTTGGCCAAAAAGTAAATGATGACGCTGAATATCGCAACGTTGATCAGTTTCATTGGCCACTGGGTCATCATGGTGGCGAGGGCGTCGACGGATGGGTGGTACATGGCGAAAGACTTGTGCTTCTCGACGATTGGCCGCTGGGAGAACTGCGCGCTGACTTCGGCAAAGTTGATGATGATGTTGAAGAGGACGGAGAAGAAGATGACGCCGCCTTTGGAGAAGAAACCTGACGTGTCCTCGGGGATATCGTAGAACATCGAGCCAACCACCACAGCAGTCACAACCATCGTAACAATCATAGCGATGCTGTAGACTCGGTCTTGCTGCATCCTCTGTAGAGCTCGTTTGGCTGTGACTGCGAACTGCATCCACAGGTTCAGAGTGTACGGAGACTGCTTCCGAGTAAGAGGAGCCTTCTCCGACATTTGGTGCTCATGTAGAGTGTCAAGAGTCTCAGAATGGTCTCGCGGGAATTCGCGCTCATGTTCCTCGATCTCGTTCATCAAACGGCGGTAGTGAACGCTTTCCTTCCATCTCAACGCAAACTCTTCGGGCGTGTGAGGAACCATGTCTTCGTAACCAGGACGGACCTGACGTGCAACCGAGTCCGTGATCGATGTCAGGAACTCCGCCGTGGTAGCACGAGGCGCGCAGTAGAAGCCCATGTCTTCGAAGAATGCTTTTCCAACTTGGAGATCTCCAAACCAAATCTGATGGCCATTGTACATGACTAAGCCTTTGTCAAAGACATCGACGAGTCCGTCACCGGGCTGGTAGAGCGCCGACATGGCGACGTTCCGGGTAAGGTTCGTGGCAACTCGGAGACTGCGGGCAAATTCCAGGGATGTTGAAGAGTCCAGACCACGAGTCGGATTGTCCCAGTACATAACGGAAGCTCTGGTTGCCATCTGCGCTTGTCAATGATTGCAAAATGTGACTGAAAGAATGAATACTCACCATCTCGGCAATGGAAACACGCTTCCTCTCGCCTCCAGAAACGCCTCGGATGTAGTCGTTTCCAACTTTCGTGTTCAACGTGTGCGTCAGGCCCATCGTCGCAGCTAGGATGTTTCGCATTTTGACAATGTACTCCTCACGAGAGAGGCCGGCCATTCTCCGGTGCGGTGTCCTCGTGCTCAATGCGAAGTCAAGCGTCTGTGCAACCGTGAGGTGTGGAAAATGGCAGTCCACATCGGCATTGTAGACCACGTTACCGCGGAAGCGATCTTTCATGACCTCGACGGGTACGCCGTGGTACGTGATGTCGCCATGCCAGCGTGTAAATCCCTCAGTATGACCGGATAATGTCTTGAGTAATGTTGTGCATCCGGCGCCAGGGCGTCCAAGCAGAAGGAGCATGTCGCCCTCCTTCACTAAACCGGTGATGCCGTGGAGAATCTGTCTTTCCGGCGGGCGCCGGCACACTTTCGTCAAGGCCTTGATCGGGCCCGTGAAGATCGAGGTAACATCGGGTTGGAAGGCAACATCAACGCCTTCTCCAAACACTTGGACATCTCTCCAGCGCACTGAATTCTGTAGCGTGATCGGCGGAAGTCCCTCGTTTCGAGCCGTCTGAATCGTTTTTGCGAGGGCGCGTTCGAGGGTCCAGTTCGGATCCTTGGTATTGAATGGGTCCTGGACGCTGGTTCGGTGTGAAAGAGTCCTCACAGTATTGGATAGCTCTTGTGGCGAGTAGTCAAGGAGGTCATGCTCATGACCCCGGTTCGAGTCCTCGCTGACTTTAGTCTCTCCTGACATGGATATCTTGTCCTGTTCTTTTGTTTCCTCTTGCATGGGCTCGAGGTGAGAATTGGACATTCCGGTGAATCAGGGATCGCCACTGAGAAGCTTGCAAAGACCACGAATGGAAGGCTGGAGTGTGACAATCGGGTACGGTCTGGTCATTGAAGGTATAAATACAAGCGGAAAAGCCTCCTTTCCACTACTCCGACACGGGTGGATCAGACCTCCGAAGAGGCTACATCTGCAATCAAGATGACTTGCATTCTCTAGCCCTGCCAGTAGATATTTCAGGCGTGCGAGAGGCCGCTTTGACGTCAGTGCACAGAAACGGGCGTAAAATGCCCATTGGAAGTGGGACGGAGCCCCGAAGATCGCCGAGGAACATTCCAGAGACGGAATGTGCCCATTGGAAATGGCTCAAAAGAAGGTGTAGAAGAAACCTGGAATCTGTAATCGCATGAGATGATGGGTGTGGTAAGATTCCCGAAGGGCGTTGTCGGCACCGAAGCTGACCAAAACGGCTTAGTGCCTCGGTCTTCGGGATTCTAGAGAAGGTGAAAAGCAAGCCGCGGGGTTCTCGTTCAGGGTCAGACCAGATCTCAGCTCCGAACCCTCCGCACAGTGTGAACTGTCAAACTAAGTTTCGATGGCTGATGTGTCTCTGCCGGTCCGAAGAAGCCTCGCGAAGGCTTGTGATAGATGCCGAGCTCGCAAAGTCCGCTGTTCTGGTTCGTATCCTTTCCGCTCGCGCTTAGCTCCAAAAGAGCGCTAATTTTTCGGCTTTTTAACAGTGGATACGGGATTTGAGAGATGCAATCAGTGCAGGGCATGTTCACAGTACGCCTTTTTAAGCTGCCTTGCTGACTGCGTCTAAAAGAGGTTGGGTGTCCTTGACTGCAGCTGGAGTCAGAGGAAGAAACCACGAAGGAAAACTCGACTTGAGAAAGAAGAGGAGGCTCGGCGCGGCAAAATTACTGGTATGCGTTGGTCCACTGCCGCTGAGTAACTGATCATGACTGTTGTCAGCCTCTGCAGCCTTGGATCCTGCCCATGCAGCCTTGAGCCCTTTGCAAATTGTACAGCATGAGTCACCTTCCGATGGTCCAATGTCAACACTCACGCCGACATCAAATGTGGTTCCACATTCTGTGCCCTCGTTGGAAGAAAGAGATAATGAAAGCCCTCCCGCTTACTCCGGGGACGACCACGTCTCGGAGCAGCTCAATCCTCAAAAGCCGCAAACGCCGGGTAAGGGGAATGCGACATCTGTAAACCAGACCCAAATCCCAAAGCTGTACATTGATGGTTTACTTGAAGATCCCATGGCATCTGACCGGCGCCATCGTGATCAATCACAACCTCAACCTCAGGTAAGCCATTTACTATGGAATATACATACTCTTCTCATGCTAATTGATTCAGGCCTTGTCAGCATGCTACACGGAACCAACCGCTTTGACTTTACCTGACTTGTGTGGGGGAACGAATCTCAGTTTGGCGTTTCTTTCGAAGAGACGCTTGAACGCATTATCATCCCGCCTTGGTCATCCAAGACTGGAAATGCTGGTTGAAACGATTGAGTCATTAATCAATACAAAGATGAAGACGGTAGATAAAGTGCCTCCCCAGTCTACAATCAGGGAAATGTACAGCACAAGCTCTCCCGATGTGGGCGCAGACGCGATGCGGTACATTCAATGTCAGTATCCTGCTGCAGATTCTCCAAAGTGTTGCTAATACTTTCCAGCATATTTCGAGCAAGTCCATCCATTATACCCTTTCCTTGACCGAAAGATGTTTGAGGACCGCGCTTTCAGCCCACAGCTAGCACATCAACTTGCCACCGACAAGAGCTGGTCTGCGCTTTACCATGCAGTGCTGGCCATTGGCTCTCAGTACCACAACCGAGGTGGCTTCGAGCCGGGTAAAAGCCAAGCATGGAAGTACTTCGAAATCACTTTCTCGCTCTGTCCGGACTTGCTCATCTTTAAAGCCTCTCTCACCACAGTCCAAGCCTTGACCGCAATGGTAAGTCGATACTGCCAAAGTCTAACACGATCATATCTAAGAATTCCATAGGCTGTCTTCGCACGTAACATATCCTGTATCCAATTAGAATCCATCACCGTTTCTCAAGCTGCCCGCATGGCACAATCCCTCGGCTACAACCGCGCCACCGCATCCAGCGACAAGTCCATCCAACGCACCTTCTGGGTCCTCTACTGCATGGAGAAGACAACCTGCTTCTACACCGGCAAGACATCAGTGAGACCTTTCCTCCACGACTCTCCCGCGCGCACCTCAGTACTCACCAGCCCATCCAAACCACAGCTCCTCAGCGACTACGACATCGGCTTCGCCGTGAGTTCTTCTTCCCCCCAGCCCCCAACCACCAACATCCCCCCCTAACACCCCCCGCTGAACTCACTCCCTCCCTCCCAGCCCCCCAGCCACCCCGAACCCGCCTTCGGCGGCTTCGACTGGCTCGTGACCTTCTCGCGCTACGGGCGACTCGTCTCGCGCATCTACGCGAACCTCTTCGCCATCAACGCGGCGGGCAAGCCAGCAGCAGCGTACTACGCCATCATCGATGAGCTGCGCGGCGAGCTGGAGGCGTGGCGGGCCGCGATACCGGAGCGGTTCCGGCCCGGCGGCGCGTTCAGGGTGCGCGACTACAGCGGGCCCCCCGCGACGACGCTGGCCATCTTCGTGCAGTACCTGTACTTCAGCGTGCTGCTGGCGCTGTCGCGCGGCACGCTGCACGTCGCCAAGACGAATGAGGAGCAGGGCACCAGGCACCAGGAGGCGAAGAAGGAGCTGATGCAGACGGCGAGAAGGATTCTCGAGCTCAGCAGGCATATTGAGGTGGAGCCGTTCAGTCATGTGTGGTGAGGCTGTGATCTTTTTTTTTTTTTCTTATTGATCTGAATCCGGCTTGCTGACGGTGGCGAAAACTCAGGGTTCTGGTATTTATGCCTCTGTCTGCGCTGTTTATCTTGTTTGACTTCGTCGTGCATAATCCCGTGCACCCAGAGACGAATAATAACCTGGCGCTGTTGGATATTGCGGGTGGCCATTTCAGCCATCTGGAATACGTCAGTCAAGGCACTCTGCCCGCTTCGCTGGCCGCTGAGTTCGCGCACATCGCTCGCCAGTACGTGCAGGACTTCCGGATGCAACAGTATCAGAGGATGAAAGGTTTGGCGATGCCTCCCGCCGCTGACCCATCGATTGGGGCGTCGCATCCAACCCCGGCAACAACAGCGATGCCTACCCCACCACGGTCAGTAGGCGAGGACTTGTGGAGGCTTACCGGTGTCATGCGGGCTTCTGAACACCCGCAGTCAAACGAGACGATGATTCCCCAGGCTGTAAGTGTCATCATGCGACGACCATTTCATGGCGAAAGCTCTGACGTTTTGCAGAACCAGAATCCGGGTGATGGAAGCGCACCTTCTTATCCGGGCTTGGAGTATACTGATCCGCTTGTATTCTCACTCGGGGACGATGATGTCTCTGCACCGACCGACTCCGAGCTGGGCATCGACATTATGGATCTCTTTGACGTTGAACTTTCGGATATCTGGTCGTTATCGGTATAGCTAAAAATCAGGCTCCGGTGCTCATAGGGTTCAGCTCATTCTCTCTCTCTCTCTCTCTCTCCCTGTCTTTTTTTTTTTTTTTTTTTTTCTTACAGGTGTTGGGAATCCCAGGAAAATAGAGGCGTTTATGCGATAATCAATTGGTTTTTCATTGCCGATCTTTAAAGTCTGGAAGCCAGTACGAACTCTGATCATTGCTGCTGCGAAATGTTATCGCACGAGAAACCTATCTCTCTAGTGTATGAGTTTGAATTCCCTATTACTTAATCCGTGACGTTTACGATCCTTGATGGCATCACGTGGTTCGCGGTGAACTTCCTGTTGAAATGTCATGCGTCCAAGCGTCCAGGTATGCCCCACATCCTCCACTTTGGTAGCGTTCTTGGCGAAACACTGAGGTAACGATACCTAGCATTTCTCGCGGTGGGCTACTGCATCATTGGAGGAGCGGGAATCTTTCTCATGCAAATTCGGACCCGCAGAACCCGGGAACAAGGTTTCAAAATCAGATGTCTAAAAGGCACGCCCAGTACTTTTTCACTCGCACCTGCACATCTCCCTACCATTTCACACATCTTTTCTAGACCACTTTGAGTTCTTTCAAATGAGATGGGGAACCAAAACATCCAAACCATACAGGGCATCGAGTTTGCAAAGACTCCAGCAGCCACTCTTCCTCCCAAATCTACGGACGAATGCGGCGTGAGGACGACAACGGTAAAAAATTACAAAACCAATCCCTTCGCATGCCAGAGAATACGTCTTACTAATTTCTTTCGATATCTGTAGTACCCTTCCATCAAGAATGGGCCTCTCCCTGCCGACGGCGCTGGCAGCGATAGCTTTTCGAATACGCTCTTGATTTCTCTTCTGATTGTCGTCCCGCTCTTCATCGCCCGCGGATCTCTTCTCGGGACCCTTACGTACGGACTCATGACGGCGATTCCCATACTCGCTACATTTTGGTACATTGCTTCAGAGTACTCGCCGAGGAAAAATGAGAAGGCTACCTTCCCTGGCAGAGGTGTAGAGCACTACCTTCACTTCCATAAAGCCAGTGATCGCGCGAAGTATCAGGGCCAAGCGAAGATTCCTCTGGAAACGTTCCACGAGATGTATTTTGCAGGCCATGTCGATTTGAAGGGAGACATGCTGGATATTCTGGAATACCGACATGACTGGGCGAGCTTTCGTTTCACACTGAGCCTCTTCAAGTTCTTCTTGACGGGAATGATGCCAGAAGTGATACTACACACACGATCTCAAGGTCTGATCCAGATTCCCCATTGGATGCTAGGGTGCTGACGGATCGCAGACGAGGAGCAGGTCCGAGGCCACTACGACCGCGGCAATGACTTTTACGCCTGGTTTCTTGGACCACGCATGATTTATACATCCGGCATCATTTCGGACCCCAGCAGAGAAGAGACGCTCGAGGAACTACAAGACAACAAGCTGGCGATCGTCTGTGAGAAGATCCAGCTCCAGAGAGGGGAACAAGTTCTTGACATGGGTTGCGGATGGGGAACCTTCGCCACCTTCGCCTCGGCCAAGTACGGTGCATGTGTAACTGGAATCACGCTCGGCCGCAACCAGACAGCTTGGGGGAACAACCTTCTTCGTGAAGCGGGCATTGCCGAAACGCAGTCCCGCATCCTCTGCATGGACTACCGCGACGTACCCCGCCCTGCCGACGGTGGCCGCTACAAGAAAATTGTCTGCCTCGAGATGTGCGAGCACGTCGGTATCCGAAACTTCAGCAGCTTCCTTCGTCTTTTGCACGACCTGCTCGACGATGATGGGGTGCTGATACTGCAGTATTCCGGACTGCGGAAGTATTGGCAGTACGAAGATCTGATCTGGGGACTTTTCATGAACAAATACGTCTTCCCTGGAGCCGATGCGTCAACTCCGCTTGGATTTGTCGTCGATCGGCTCGAAGGCGTCGGGTTCGAGGTCAAACACGTGGATACCATTGGTGTCCACTACTCGGGTACCTTGTGGCGGTGGTACAGAAACTGGATATCGAACCGCGAGAAAGTCGAAGCAAAGTATGGGAAGCGGTGGTATCGCATCTGGGAGTTCTTCTTGGCATCTTCGACGATTACTTCGCGTCAAGGGGGTGCAACTTGCTTCCAGATCACTCTTGTCAAGAACATCAACTCGACACACCGTATCGATGGTGTTGGAGGTCAGTTTGCTCTGCATGGTGCTTTGGCGGCTCATAAGTCGAACCCGGATGTCACTCATAAATAGAGCTGAGACAACTTCTGTGTGCAATTGGGAAAAACGGTGGCTGCATTGGTAAAAAGGATGAATGGGAAAGTCCGTGGTTCAACAGTCAATAGTTCGTTGGGGATTTGATGGATTTATCATCTTCGCAAGCTGGAATACGAGCGGAAGCAGTGATTAAATGAAGCCATTGCTGACCTAGCAAGCATCGGGCCGATGATTTTTCCCTATCCGCACATTGATTTGAACGTCTCTCTCCAAGTTCATAGATGCGGACGGGTTTCGGTCATCTGGTCAACGGAACTCCCGGCGAACACGAACCAATCATGAACCGAGCGTCAATCCCACATACCAAAACCTTCACCGGCTGTTGGACTTGTCGATCCCGGCATGTCAAGTGTGATGAGCAACGACCCGAATGCGGGCCTTGCCAAAAGAGAAAAGTTCCTTGTGAGGGTTACGGAGTGCGTCTCGTGTGGAACCCCGATGAAAAAGGTATCAGCAGACCATCGTTGAATGAACTCCGGAATGAACCGACAACGATTCTCGGTGCACGTCAGCTTGCAGCCGTAATAGGAGAGTTAGACGAAGTGGTCTTTGAGGCCCATGATTCTTATCGGAATGGCCCATTTTCTGTCTTCAATATTAACGATCAAGCAAAACGATGCAATAGCCAGCCAACGATAGTATCTACCCGTGCAAACGATCCGCCAGGTAGCTCTTCAGATCCGCAGAACATTCTTATTTCATCGCCCGAGCATAGCAGCAACACCTTCTTCTACACGATTCCTACTCCCAATTTGAACGGTCCTTCTCCAACCTCCACAGAACGCATTCAACTCCCTCCTCCCGAGACCAACACACTCCAACCCACCACACCCAGGCCCCTCCTCCATCCAGGACCCCCACAACCCTTCCTCAACCCCAACCCCCTCCCACCCCGCGACACGGTCCTCGTCCACCACTGGGTCACCTTCGTCTGCGCCAACAGCGTCCTCGTCGACAGCGCGACCAACTTCTTCCGCACCATCTACACGCCGCTCGCCGTGCACCCCAGCCGCACCGCCTCCGCCCCGCAAGCCGCCGTCTACCACGCGCTCTGCGCCGCGGCCGCGTACAGCCGCGCGCGCGTCTGCCCTGCGTCCGCCTTGTCATCATCATGGGCGACCGACGACGAGACTACGACGGCTACGCGTCACGAGACCGCCGCCGTGCGCCTCCTGCAGCACAGCCTGGATCCAGCCGCTGCCGCCGCGACGACGTGCTCGTCCGTGTTGCAGAAGGAGGCCGTGCTCGCAGCCATCATCCTACTCACCCTCGTCGACATCATCCGCGGGACGACGGCCGGCACGTGGCGCGCGCACATGCGCGGCGGCAGGTCGTGGATAGAGGCGCTGGGCGGCGCGGCCGGGTGGGAGGGGAAGAGCGATACTGACGGTGGTGGTGGCGGAGGAGGCACGCTGGCGAGCTCGGTGCTGTACCAGCAGTTCCGCGGCGGGGCGGTGGTGGCGAGCTTGCAGGATAGCGAGGGTGCGGACGATTACAGTCCGGATGGCGGGGGTGATGGCGTGGCGGGGGGAGAGGCGGCGGCGGCGTACCATTTGGACTTGTTGTATGGGGTTCCGAAGGACATGTTCGGTGTGCTGGTGAGGTTGAGGAAGGTGTGTGCGGCGCCAGAGCAGCTGACGGAGGAGGAGAAGGAGGCGTTTGAGATGCAGCTTTACTTGTCGGTGCCGTCGTTGGATGCGTTCCCAGTGCAGAGGTTTGGTGGAGAGATTGGCAGGATGGTGCATCTGCATACGGCACATCTCTTTTATTATGCGATGCTCATCCATTTCAAGAGGAGGGTTCGACGTGTCCCACCGGCAGAGTTGCAGGATCTGGTGTCCAAATCCATCGAGCATTTGGAGGCAGTGGAGGAGATGCCGCAGCACGCTCTGGGCGTGACTATAACATGGCCGTGTCTGGTTGTGGCATGCGAAGCTGATGATCCATTGCTGAGAGAAAGGCTTGCAATATGGCTCCAGAAGAAAAAGAGACATGGATTTGGGATTATAGACGTTGCAGCAAATGTTGCGCTTGAGGTATGGCGGCGTCGTGAAGCTCACGAATCTCCAGGGGACATTAATTGGATGGATGTCCTGGGCGAAATTAATTCTGATATATTGCTTTGCTAAATCAGTGAGAAAAAAAAATATAGTTATGAATGCGGCCAATAGAACACTCAGTACGTACTGCAGTTTTACCACTTAAAAAGCAACTGAAGTCCCCTACTCCTTGAACTCACCTACTCGCTTTTCCAACCTTATCGTCGTCAACGCCTTGTTCAGCCTCGCCATCCTCGTCGCGTCCCTCCCAACACACTCAAACAACGCCTCCACATCCTTCCCAAGCCCCACCTCCTCCGCCGTCTTCAAGCTGCGGCGGTCCAAAACCGGGGCCAACCGCGGCCACACCTCCTGGATCTCGGCGACAAAGATATCCGCCCCGACATCCCCCAAGCCCTTAATCTCCTTCAACCGCCTCTTCAGCACCCCCACCTGCGCCGCGCGCCCCGACGAAACATCATCACCCGGCAGCAGCCCGCTCGCATCCCCGCCGTACTTGTCTTCGATCAGCGCGGCCAGCTCGCCCAGCTCCGTCGCCGTCTTCTCGCGGTAGTGCGCGTAGCCGCCCTTGGTCAGGACCTCGGTGCGCTGCTGCCACGTCGAGGCCTGGAGCGTCGCCAGGTCGTGGTAGCCGGCTTGGACGAGCAGCCGGACGGAGCGGGCGGCGATGTCGTGCGAGATGCGGGTCGAGGAGAGCAGCGCGTTGAAGATGTGCGCCAGGACGGTTGCGGATGACGGCTCCGTGGGCGCGGGGAGGAGGCCGGGGTCGTGGAGGGGGAGGGAGGCGCCGTAGGTGTCGATGAGCTGGTTGACTTTTTCGGAGAGTGATGTTGGTGGTGGTGGGTGGGCTTCTTTGGTGGAGGTGCCGGTGGGGGGTTTGGCGGTGCTGTGTTGTTGGTGCGTGTCGGATGCGGCGGAGTCTTTGCGCTTTTTGGCTCGGTCTGCCGCTGGAGTGGTTGTGGTTTCTTTGGTTGGGACCGACTTGCGCTTGCGTGAAGTGTTGGCTTTCTTGGACTTTTGCTGTAGCTGAGATGGAGCGTCGGCAACAATGTCCTCATGCGGTTCGCCTTTGGATTTCGAGCGAGTGGTCACCATGGTGTCGAACTTCTGGTATTTGATGTTTGATGGTGAATGCGGGAGTGAAAGCTTCAGCCTTGCAGCTTAAGCTTTGTAGTCAGGCTGACGTCACGCTAGGCGATGATCGATGCAAGGGTCCCACGCGGTCGGATAGACTAGAAATTTCACTATAGCTTACCGAAAGTAGCTATCTACTAGACCTAAAACGACCTTTTACTGAGAATCCTGGGTAGCGGGTTGTTGGAGGGGCGTTGAGGAATGCCTTCTACCTGAGTTGAGAGTAGTGCCACATACGGAAATTCACTCCGCTAACTGGCTCAAAGTTTTAACGTTGGAACTCTTTCCTCTTGGGGCAATTAAGTCAACACTGATAAGAGCCCAATCATACTGTAGCTGCTCCACTATTATTTTTCTTAGTGGGCGCTCTGGGCTGCAACATTTGGAAGTCGTACCACACCGCTGCTTCAACAGTAAGCAGTAGACGCTAAGCGCACACACTGGTTTGCGGTCCAGAGCTGGCATTGCCCCGGCCAAATGCAAAAGGCCGAGAAAGTGTCGCTTGCATACGATGTACAAGTAAAGTGGGGATAATCTGCTGCAAGATTTATAATGCAGGAGACCCCGCTTTTAGTCAGGGACGCCACGGAGCGGAATTGAGCTTTGATTGTCCAAAAGATGTACCAAAAACCTACAGGGATGGCCCATATAGCTTCACGATAGAGATGTGGATCTTCTCAAGCGCTCTATTTTTGATGCGGGGATGAAAAGGAGTGTCTCCACAAAGATACACACTCCTGCATATATCCGAGCGGGCGATCGGATTAAGCACGATTCATGAATCAATTACGCAACAGCTCTTACCTTAAAAATTCTGCATGCATTTAGAGCGACCCTATGAGTACGGGGGGCTTCAGGTATGTCTGCTGAATACCACATCTGATGTTGTTAAACGCAGACGTCTGCAAATTGGAATATCGGGCCGAGTTGCGCCCTTATTCAAGAGAGCTTTTGTAAAAACTCCCAGCCTTTTGTTAGTTTCTTCACTCAGAGCGGAACGAGATTCCCACTGAGGGATGTGGGGTAGAAATTTGACGTTTCTTGGTAGGGCCTGCGGCAAACTTTGCCTGATAAGGGAGACCTATGAAATGCCGCACCCTTCACTTCCTGAATACGTGTACCAATCATTCTCTACCGTCCCAATGATAAATTTGTAAGCAGCCTACGCCTCATGCGGTAGGAAAAATGTTTTCGCCAAAACGCTCTCGAAAACGGTTGTTAAGGTCGCTTGATCGGCTGTTCGGCTGTTCACCTGAAAGCACAAAATCTACTCCAGCGTCATTATTATGGGATCAGAGAGACGCCCCTTATTATCTGCCGCTCTCGAAAAGTTTCTTCTGCTCCTCTACTGACTTTCCTCGCTTGAATCGTTCCAAACTGTGACCACGAATCAGCCCACAGGTACAGTGCTTTGACCGAAGCGGCACAGCAGCGGAAGTGAAATTTCGCCCCGACGACTCGATCGACATGGCTCTACAGAACATCGAGGATGCAATTACAGCAACGAGCAATCAGCCTGAGCCTCGGTCCAAGGAAACCTTCGAGACTGAGCCTCCAGTGCAATTAAAAAAGAGCTCACAAATACTCATTACTGCATTAATCATAATGGCGAACCTGACCCAGGTAAGAAAACACCAGTCACTATTAAGTTGCCACTTGAGCTGAATTAACTGAGTCTTTAGTTCATGACCATGTTTTCGACGGTAGCAGCAGGGTTCAAATTCAGTGAAAAGCTAGGGCATCCTGCTGCGCCAGGGCAGTCAAACTGGATGGCCGCAGCCTATTCGTACGTCGAACGTATCATCCACAAACGTACAAAAATACTAACAAGTAATGTGTAGGCTCACTCAGAGTGCCTTCGTTCTCGTGAGCGGGCGTCTCGGTGCCGTATTCGGTCACAAAAGGTTACTGTTACTTGGAGGTGCAATCATTGTGGTCTTTTCCCTCGTCAACGCCTTCTGTACCACATACGAGTCTTTTGTGGCGGTTCGCGCTCTGACAGGCATCGGTGGTGGTATCTTAATGCCCAACGCGGTTGCAATGCTCACTATCATGGTGCCACCGGGGCGAGCTCGCAACATCACACTGGCCACTTTTGCAGCCTCTCCACCGATCGGCGCTATGTTCGGAGCCTTTATCACGGGAGGTTTTCTCGAGAAGAGTGAATGGAAATATATCTTTATCCTATTGTAAGTCGTACTGAGAAAATATAGTAAACAAAGACTAACTTCTCACAGCGCAGTGCTCGGCGCCGTTGAATTTGGTTTCCTTTTCTTCGTTCTCCCGCCCGAAGAACCCGTGGATAAAGATGGAAAAATCGACTGGGTAGGAAGCGCACTCGGTCTGAGCGGCCTCGCGCTGTTTAACTTTGCCTGGAAGTAAGTTCTGCCTCGCCAGCCCTGCGTTCGACCACTACTTACAAACCACGTGCAGCCAAGCGCCCTCAGTCGGATGGGAGACACCATACATTATAGCCATCCTCGTCCTGTCTATCGTCTCATTTGTCGGTTTCCTCATCTGGGAAGGAAAGGTCGCGACCGCACCCATCATGCCGCTCACCATCTTCGCCGCGCCGACTTTCATGGCCCTTATCCTGGTCGTACTCCTCACCTACATGGCTTTCGGTATATCGCTCTGGTACATGGTAGCCTGGCAGGAGCTGGTCCGGGGCTGGTCCGCGCTGCACCTGGCGCTGGGCTGGCTGCCGTTCTGCTTCGGCGCCTCGATGGCCGTCGGGCTGGCGGCGTGGCTGATCCCGCGGCTGCCGGCGCAGTACATCCTCGCGATGGGCGTGCTGACCTGCCTGGCGTCGACGCTGCTGATCGCGACGCAGCCGGTGCAGCAGCTGTACTGGGCGCAGACCTTTCCCGCCATCTTCTTCGGCAGCATGTGCCCGGACTTCGTCTACGTCGCCGCGCAGATCATCGCGAGCAACAGCGTCGGCAAGCGCGACCAGGGCATCGCGGGCAGCCTGGTCGGCACGCTGAACCTGTACGGCAACAGCCTGGGGTTGGGCTTTGCGGGCACGATCGAGGTCGAGCTGCTCCGTCACGGCGCGAGCGAGGTCCAGGGGTTCCGCGCGGCGCTGTACTTTGGCGCTGCCTTGGCTGTCGCCGCGCTGGTACTCGACTTGATTTTCGTGAGGGTGCCCAAGAATGACGAGGAGGGCTGGAAAAGCGAGGAGGATTGCCAGGACACTTCGGTCAAGCAGGCCGAGGCTCGGACTCCTTCTGTTGGCGCTGATAATGTGTGAAAGGAATATGATATTTCGGTGCTATTGCAAGAAGAAAAATATTTCGGAATCATTGCTCATGCATGCAGCGCAGCTAGTATAAAACAAAAAGTACGCAACACGAAAAAATTGGTAGTTTGGAACGAATCAATCCGAAAATGATCATGACTCTCGTCTATCATGAAGACTCTGGTTTTTGTCCATAAGTGATGTGATAGATCCAGTAGACATGTACCTCCGGATCCTTGAACTCCTTCCTTATCTTGGCCATCATGACCTGGACTTCCTCGGGCGTGTATTTTAGAACCCTGGTGAAAAGTGCCAGACTGTACGCCTCGATGGCCTCGAGCACGTGGATCAGAGCATACTTTCCGATCTCTTTGAGCTTCTTGTCCTTGGCCCACGGAGCCATGGGGACCTGCGGGTATTGTCATCAGAAAAGCGCGCTATTTTGGTTCGCAGGATGCTCATACCTTGTAGACATCATCCTGGACGTTTGTGAACCCGGCGTCGATCATCCACTGCTTCATGTCGCGCGCCACGTCCATAGGTTTTCCGAAAGACTCGGCAGCCTTTGGAAGCTTGTTAGCGTACTCAATTTAGCCGCGTTGATCACTACTCCTCACCTCATTAAGCTTCTCGATGAAAAGCGCAACAGTCGGCGCCTTCGCAGGGTAGGAACCGTCATCGCAGCCATACTGGATCTCAAACTCCTGCATCTCTACCCAGCCGCCAGGGTTCATGTTCGCGAATGCCTGGCTAAAGAAGCGCGGCCAATCCTTGAGCGAGCCTCCCATGGTGCGGCCATGAACCAAGTCATACGTCTGGCCGTCCGCCCATTCCGCCTCGACATCATCCACGACAAAGCGGCAATTCGGCGGCACCCAAGAAGGCTGGATGGGGCTGAGATCGGAACCCAGGACCTGGCAGTCCGGAAACTCATCGGCCAGGTCCATGGCCCAGATGCCTGTGCCGGTGCCGAAGTCCAGAACGCTCTTGGGGTCCTGGAGAGGTGCACGGAAGAGCTTTCCTACATTTCTCACCCGGTTACTGTGTGAATTCATCACGTGAGGGGCTGCGGATGGGCGTACTACGCACCGCCGAGGATCAAGGTGGAAATGTGATGGAAAAGGTCCATGCGGTCCTGTTCTTTGTCGTCGTTGGGTGCGAAGTAGGTGCCTTCGCGGAAGGCGTGGTAGCGTCTTCCATTCTCATACTTGTAATTCAATACGCTGGACGTAACGGACGTCGATGTGCTCGACTGGTTGCAGAAAGCGGAGTCGGTGTCGCTGAAGTGATCCTGAGAATCGTAAGACGAGTGTTCATGCGGTCGCGAAAAACCGGCTTACGTCGACTTCGAGGACGGCGTGGTCGGCCGCGAGCGCCATGGTGCAGAAGTGTGTTCGCGCAGGTTAAGCTTTCCCTTGCAGCTGCAGCAGATAATTAATCTCCGGCTACAAGAACAAGTATGCAGGCAAGCAGCAGCATCAGCGCTTCTTCAATGATTGTCTGCGTGGCCTAACCCCACTTAATCACGAGTCAGCCGGATCGGGGCTCAGCCGGAACAGTAATTCAGCCGGTCAGGCAGCCAATCTGCAGAGGCGGATGAGCGCGTAACCTTGCGGTCATCGTACCAACGTCTGATCTAGAAAAGATACACCTGTGCGCTATTCCTTCGCGCATGTCTTATTCCTCGGTATCTTTTAGAGGCGTTCGCCACGACGAACATCCATTCCTTCGCACAGCTCCTTCCTATCGACAGCGGTGTCAATTGTGGTTCCGCTGAGCTTGGTCATGGAGGAGGTCTCCCGCGACAATACAGAATTCAGCGAAAAGGCCATAGATTACATTCAGGATGAATGATCCACAAGGGAGGATTCCGGATGTTCAGCGATCCGGAGAGCCGTTGACTTTAAAAGGGGCCTTCTCGGACGGCGAGACTAAATGGACGGCCCGCGCCGTTGTCGAACGCCACCGTCCCACCGCATCCCGTGTGCCGACACCGGCCGCGGCCCGTGTTCCCATTCTGCCACCGTTATGCCGAAGCACTTTTCACGTTCATAACTTATTGAAAGAAAGGCGAAATAGATACGACGCAATGCCGAGAAACGTCAAATGGGTGTCACAGAGGTTTAAACTCCTGCAGCGCAGGAGGTAGCCTCATCAATAGATTTCGAACATTCACGTGACAAAACAGCTCGACACTGTCCCTCCGTTGCTGCCCGGCATTGATTGTAGGTACTGGGTAGGCAGGTAAGATAAACTCTCACAAAAATACAAAATTTGGTGTTGCCAGAGGCCAGAAGCCTTGGCCGTCATCATTGCGCTGTATGTACCCGAGATACCAGCGTAACAGCATTGGAGCTTGCCTTGTTCTTATTAGCTAGGAGAGTACCAGCAACAGTGGTCTGAACATAAATAATATCCAAATCTCACACGAACAGGTAAGAAAACGAGATAGTAATCACTGGTTAAATAGCCTCAACGCATCTTACGCCGTGGCTATTGAGCTCTTTCGATTATTTATGAGATAACCTGCTATTTGCCTCTTAATTCCACCATGACTGTCTATATCTCCTTATGGCTAAACAGACTATAAGCTCAGTTTTAGCTTTAGTATTGCCTATGCCTATCTTCAATCAAAGGTGTTGCTGAAGTCGAAAGAAACTGGAACTGGGACAAGGGGTTCCATGGCAACAACGGCATCGTTCGGAAGTGCAGTATAGCCGAAGTTTTTAATTCCGGGGGCCCGGCACACACGGCTGCATTGGAGAAGCCCGCGGCTTGCGTAACGACCGCGGCCCGCCTTCTCGGCCCGCTTGCGGACCGTCCCCACACTTTTCCCGAACAGGTAACCATGCTTGTGGCCGATGGTCTGCAACGCAAAAACGAAAGAGAGAATAGAACTGAACTGCAAGGCCAACCTGTTACCGCGTCTGAAAAGATTCCAGAAAGGACCAAAATGATTGTTCACGCTACTGCATACGAGTTGTCTCTTGTTCACGGTCATACGGATGAACCACTCTGGGAGAAGACTTTGGCCGACCTGGTGAACGAACAAGCTGAAAAGTTCGGCAGAAAGACGGCGGTGAGAGTCCCATGGCAAAATGTTGAGTTGACCTACAGCGACCTGGCGAATCGGTCTCTGGCTGTTGCGCGTGGACTTCTCGAACATGGCCTGATGCCTGGCGATTACGTTGGCATCTTCGCCGGAAATCGCTACGAGTATATCGAGGCCTTTCTCGGAGCTACCTGTATTGGGTGTCCAGTGGTGGTTTTGAATAATACCTACACACCACAAGAACTGGCACGGTCGCTGATGCAAACTTGTGAGTTTCTGCTCCTTCAAACTTCTCCAAAGCGTATTGTCTAATCCACCCTTTTCGTACAGCCTGCAAATTGCTCTTCATTGCCAACCACATCAAAGGCAGGAGCTTGCTAGAGCACATGCGCTCTGTAACCGAACATGCCAGCCACGTGGAGATGGTAACCTTTGGACCTACACCACCGGATATCAGAACCCCCCAGATCCAATCCTACGACGCCTTCACCTCAGTCAACCCAAGCCTCCCGGACCTGGAAAACATCCACAAAGCCAGCACACGCATCAAGCCCACCGACGTCCTAAACCTCCAATTCACCTCCGGTACAGCCCCCCTCCCACCACCAACCCCACTCCACTAACCACATCCCACCCACCCAGGCACAACCGGCACCCCCAAAGCCGCCATGCTCACCCACCAGTACGTCACCCCCACCCCCATGACTCCCTCCACTAACCCAAAACCCCACAGCAACATCCTCAACAACGCCCGCCTCGTCGGCGCCCGCATGGGCCTGACCCCCTCATCCACCATCTGTTGCCCGCCCCCCCTGTTCCACTGCTTCGGCCTCGTCCTCGGCTTCCTCGCGGCGCTCGCGCACGGCGCCGCCATCGTCTTCCCGGCCGACGCCTTCGACGCGGGCGCCACGGTCACTGCTGTCGCGCGCGAGCGATGTGACGTCTTGCTTGGGGTGCCGACGATGCTGCTTGCCGTGTTAGAGGAGACGGCGGGGAGGAAGGAGGGTAGTGGCGAGAAGACGACGACGGTGCGCACGGTGCTGGCGGCTGGCTCGCTGGTGGCGGCGCCGCTGATGGAGAGGCTGCGGAGGGAGATGGGCGTGCGCGACGTGCTGGTCGCGTACGGCATGACGGAGACGAGTCCAGTGTCGTTTATGACGAGTCCTGCACCGCGCCGTGGAGAGCGGGGGTCGGTGGAGGAGGGGGAGGGGGAGAATCGGGGAGGAGGGGGCTTGGGGATGGTCATGCCGCATACGTCGGCGAAGGTCGTGGATGGGAAGGGGAGGGTCGTGCCGAGGGGTGTGCGTGGGGAGCTGTGTACGAGCGGGTATCTGCTGATGAAGGGGTACTTGGAGAATGAGGGTGCGACGAGAGAGGTTATGGAGAGGGATGAGACCGGAAGAGTGTGGATGCGGACGGGGGATGAGTGCGTCATTGATGAGAGTGGCGCTTGCTCCATTACTGGGAGGATCAAGGATATTATCATCAGAGGTTGGTTGGATTGCTGTGTGGAAGTGTATTTGGATCATGCGGCTAACCAGCGATCTGCAGGTGGCGAGAACATCTTCCCGGCAGAGATTGAAGAACGACTTACGGCTCACCCAATGGTCGCTGAAGCTTGCGTCGTTGGTGTGAAGGATGAAAAGTATGGCGAGGTGGTTGGCTGCTTTCTGAGGGTCGCTGGCGGTGGGGAGAGGCCGGATGACACGAACCTCCAGTCGTGGGTCAAAGAAGCACTGGGGCGGCACAAGTCACCTCAATGGATCTTCTGGATCGGAGACTCGGGGGTTGGCCCTGACTACCCAAAGACTGGAAGTGGGAAGCACCAAAAGCATATTTTGCGGGCGCTGGCCAACAAGCTTGTTGGTGCCAATTCTTTCAAGGCTAGGTTATAAGGGGATGGTTAAAGCTACACAGTCTATCAATAAGAGATATAGCAGCTTTATGTGTGCAAAATTTTGTCCTTCCGCGAAACATATCGACTCCCTCTCCCAAACAAGACGAATTCCATTTTTCAGAGCTCTCGCCGGGTGGGAGCGGCGTGCGGAGGTTCTGGTTGGCGGATTCGTTTAATGTGCTGTTCCATTGCAGATATAAGATAACTTCAATTGATGCAAGCTATTGAAATCTACAGTCTCGATCTAGTCTTCGAAGTCACATATTTGTCCCAGTCCACGTTACGTTGTCCGGCTTGGAATTCACGGACACCAAAAGCTGCTTCGCTCTCCCGTCCCATCATCTCATCGAAGGCAGTCGCAATACCGCGACTCTGAGCTTCACCTCCGCAGTCTTCAGCACTAAGCCTGACAAGCTGTTTACACAGTGTCGAAGCTCGAGGCGCCGATGTTTTCAAGCGAAGGAGGTACCGGTCCAAAGCCTCGTCCAACTGCTCTCGCTCTTCCACCACGCCCGCGATGGCACCCACGGCTTTCAGTTCTGAAGGTGATATCGGCCTGCCCGTCAGCATAGCCTCTCTCGTGAACGCCGGGCCCCATTCTCTTGCAACGTATTTCGAGATGGTCGCAGGGCATAAGCCCAGCTTCACCTCGCTCAGCGTAACTCTGGCATCCTTGGCGGCGATTCTGACATCGCAAGCGAACGCCAGCCCAACGCCACCCCCGAATGCCGGCCCGTTCAAACACGCAACAGTCACTTTCGGGCAAGTGTCGATAGTTTCGAACAACTCGGTCAGCCGCTTGAACTGCGCCTTGCTCTGGTCCTCGCTCTGCGACACCGGCGTCGTCCCTTTTCCCAGATCCATGCCCGTGCAGAAGAACTTCCCGGCCCCGACGATGGCAACCCGCGAAACGGAAGGATCAGAAGCAACCGTCCGGAACGTCCTCGTGAGCTCGGCAATCATAGGGGTCGTGAGAGCATTCCCGTTCTTTGGTCTGTCGAGGACGATCTTGAGACTCGCGCCACTCCGGTACAGCTTCAGGCCATCAGTGCCTCCGGAGGGCTCTTCCCACAATATCCGCTCCGCAAGAGGGGGGCGAATTCGTCCATCCTCCCTCTTCCTCCGGCCATCGAGCAGCTTCTTGCCGCTCTCCTCCCCCTTTCCGCCCAGCGACGACGACGCCGCCGCGAGCAACACCGCCCTCCCCGCCCGACAATCATATCCCCTCCCAAGCACCTCCCCCGCCACCCACGCCCCCGCCTCCGCCACCCTCCCCAGATCCACCCCACCCGTGCTCACGCCCGCGCGCCGAAAGAGGTACACCACGTCCTCGGTCGCGACGTTGCCCTTCGCGCCGGGGCCGGCGAAGGGGCAGCCGCCGAGGCCAGCCACACTGCTATCGAACGCGCGCAGGCCGCATAGGTACGCCTGCCACACGTTTGCGACAGCCTGGCCGTGCGTGTCGTGGAAATGGCCGGCGAGGACGTCGGGGCGGATGTTGTGCGCGAAGAGGTAAGTGAGGAGCGTGCGCACGTCGTGGGGAGCGCCGACGCCGGTCGTGTCGCCTAGGCTGACTTCGTAGCAGCCCATGGCGAGGAGCTGGCGGACGCAGTGGAGGACGGTGGAGGGGGGCGTGGGGCCGTCGTAGGGGCAGGCGAAGATGGTGGAGACGTAGCTGTTTTTTGCGTTGTGAGTTGAGTTGGAAATGTGTGGTTGCGGAGGTTTGGGGAAATGAAGCTTACATACCCTCGGACTTGCAGACCGAGCTGCTTTGCGGCGTCTGCGACGCTGCGTGCGCGCTGGAGTCCCTCGGCGACGGTGCAGTTGGTGTTGGCCCGGCTGAAGCCTTCGCTGGCGCTGACGAAGACGGCGACTTCCTTCACGCCATGCTGGATTGCGATTTCTAGGCCTTTGGTATTCGGGACGAGCACTGGTAAGCGGAAGTCGCTTTGCGCGACTAGCGCTTTGATAGAAGGGTCGGAAAGCAGCTTTTTGTTGTCGGCCAGTTGAGGGATGGCCTTGGGCGAGACGGCGGATGTGAGTTCGATGTTCTGCAGTCCAGCCGCATGTAGTCGAGTTATCAGTTCGACTTTGGCCGACGTCGGGACTGATTGAGCGATGTTCTGGAGCCCATCGCGTGGACCGACTTCGATGATGCGGACCGAAGGAGACGGGGACGTGGGGACTTGGTTGGGTGCCATTGTAGGTGGTAGTTTTCCGAGATGAAGCACTCAACAACCTCACTCGAAAACCCTCTATTGCACCTGCTGGTGATGAATGACTTCCATACATGCGTCCCGTCAGTCATGCGGCGGAGACCCAGTGGCGATTTCCCGTTTTGGAAGAGATGCGGGGACGGTCCGCACACGGGCCGACAACACGGGCCGGGGCAAACACACGGGCCGGGGTCACCGCGGGACAGCCGTGGCTTTCATGGCCGATACGGAAGGTTATTCACTTGCGGGTTGTTTTGAGAAAGCTGGAGCAATCGCTCGAAGGCAATCGCATCATGGCATCTGCAGCATCCTTTCCAATCGCTGAGTCGCAGGTCGATCTGCGCCAGTCGCAATATCAAAAGAACCGCAAGGAATGGGGACCGATTCTCGAAAAGTTGAACCAAGCATTAGCTGAGTCGAGCGGCGAAGGAGACTCGAAATCAATCGCCCGCCACTTGAGCAGAGGACAACTGCTAGGTATGTTGGAGGAGATCCCAAAGCAGAACGGACCTAATTCGCGCGAAGCTCGAGACAGAATCTCCCTACTCTTGGACCAGGACTCGCCTTTTCTCGAACTCGGAACCTTTGCCGGGTACGGACTGGAAGACTCAAACGCATGTGCCAATCTTATTGCAGGCATTGGTTCCGTCAGGTATTTCCATAGCGCCGCGATAGCTGACAACATGACTGATTCTCTGCCAGCGGACGCATATGCCTTATACTATCGCACATACCCACGCAAAGTGGAGGAGCATGGAATGAACATACAGGTACTAAAGCCGCTGTATGGGGCCGTCTTCCATACTGATTTGCTTCTCGAAGTGATCAAGCAAAACCGCGTTACCGAGATTGCCACGGAGAACGACCTACCGATAATCGCACTGGTCCAATCCGCCGGCGTCTTCCTTCCACAGCAGTTTCGAGTATTTCACAAGGGAGGCCAACTTTTTCGCGATCTGGCTATTCGTAGCCAGCTGGGTCAGCTTTCCTGCGCAGTTGTATTCGGATCCTCGACCGCCGGCGGTGCATACCACCCGGCTCTGTCCGACTACACGATATTCGTACAAAAACAGGCACAAGTCTTCCTGGGCGGCCCGCCTTTGGTGAAAATGGCGACGGGCGAAGTTATTGGAGCCGAGGAGCTGGGAGGGGCTGAGATCCATGCTTCTGTAACAGGCCTCGCGGATCAGATGGCTGCCGATGAGTACGTCCCACACATCGGGTTCTGCTCGTAGACTGACACGGGCACATAGGTTTGACGCGATCCGGAAGGCCCGAGATTGGATATCATCTTTGGCATCACCGCACATTCCACCTGCCATGGCGGCACCCCTTCCGCCGCGATACTCAGCCGATGATATCTTGTCTCTGATCAATCCGGACATACGGAAGCCATTCGACATGGGTGAGGTTCTTCTGAGAATCGTGGATGATTCAAGGCTCTCCGTTTTCAAGCCGAGCTACGGGCGGAACTTGATCACTACGTGGGCAAAGATGACTGGTGAGCGTCGGAAACTGTAGGACGTTTACCACCGCTGACAGACAGCTAGGCCATACGGTTGGAATAATCGCAAACCAGACGCCTGTCATCAACTCGGATGAGGCATCTAAGGGAGCGCAATTCATCCGTCTCTGCAACCAGCAGTGAGTCTCTCAAGCGCTCCTCGCAATCACGGCGCTGACTCAAGCCAGAAATACACCATTGATCTTCATGCACAACGTGACAGGATTCATGGTCGGGTCGAAAGCGGAGCACGCGGCCATCATCAAACGCGGAGCCCAGCTAGTGTCAGCCGTGAGCTGCTCCAAGGTGCCGCACATATCGATCATTTGCGGAGCTTCCTACGGCGCTGGCAATTATGCCATGTGCGGTCGAGCGTACAAGCCACGATTCCTGTTCACCTGGCCGACGGGGAGGTGCAGCGTCATGGGACCAGACCAGCTTTCCGGCGTTATGGAAACAATAGAGCGGGCCAGTGCGCAGAGCAAAGGGAAGGCCGTGGTGGAGGAGGAGCTTGATGCCAGAGTGGCCAGATTCCGCGAGAGCGTACAGAGGGATAGCGAGTGCTACCGGACGAGCGCGGTTGGGCTGGACGACGGCATTATCGATCCGCGCGATACGCGCGATGTGTTGAGCATGTGTCTTGAGGTCGTGACGAAGAGCGGCGTACGGGGAGCAGAAGGCCACCGCGTTCTCGCGCGGATGTAGAGATGTATTTAATTTCCAATCGAAAGAGAGTGATGTCTTTTTGCCGAGTGCCGGCGTCATGGGTCCGTGCTCGGTTCCGTCGATGCGGGGTTCTGTTAAGACAGCCGGGCTTTCTCTCTCTTCTCCGACTGATGTAATCCACATGCATCTGCAATTGGAAGTCTAAGGAGATCAGATGTATAGCAGTCCCCACACCGCAATGGAGCAACGTGAGCCGAAAAGGGCGCGGCAAGCGTGCCGCAACTGCAGGTACCGTTCCTTCCCTTCCCGGTAGTGGCTGCGCTTACCAGACGTCAAGGAGGAAGAAAACCCGTTGTTCCGGTGAGAAACCAATTTGCATGCTGTGCACGCGCCTCGGCCAAGAATGCGTCTATGAAGATGGACCGCTATCAGAAAGACGCACCTCGACTTCCTTCTCCTTCTTCGGCCCAAGTGCACCGCCTGCAGACAGCAGCCACGAAGCAAACCTTGCCGCCAGAGTTGCTCTGCTAGAGTCAAGATTGAGCCTACTGGATACCAATAGCTTGAAGTATGTATTTCCACTGATTCGGAGAAAAAGTACTAATTCACCCATCCCAGCACGATTTTTGGTGGCTTACCACAGCCTGGAGCAAACCAGTCTTCGGTTTTCAACATCTCAGGTAGTGCCGATACTCTACCTTCAGATGAAACAACTGTCCTCAGGTTGGCGCCCAATTGTTCGTCGTTTACGCCTCATCGGCTGATTTTGAGGCAGCAAATTTGATTCTATTCCCGAAATTGAGGTCCTCCGGGCTGCCGCAGATGCATACTTTCTGCACTGCCACAATCAGCCCTACTCGTACTTCGACGAATCTACGTTTAGACAGCGGTTAGAGGACGGCGATTTACCGTCATACCTTGTTTACTCTTTTCTGGCTCTCGCGATAAGATTCTTGGACCATCCTTTCTTGGAGAACAAGCACGAGGAAGCGATTGAGCGCTACACACGCCTCGCCTGGACCCAGATCTTTGAGAAGTCCTTTTCCGATGACCACGATGTCAACATATTCACAGTACAAGCAGCTAATATGCTCGCCGTTATTGACTTTGTCCGTAAGTGCCCTTCCCCTTTCTTTCGCGATTTACGGAACTTAGAATGTTCTCAGGTGGCATGCATCGGCTAGCATGGACAAAGATCGGCCTTTCAGTGCGTTTTGCACAGAGTCTCCGCCTGAACTCCGAACCAGAAGACTCACTATCTCCGACCGAGCGGGAAGAACGCCGGTGTACATTTTGGTCCGTCTACCTACTCGACAAATTAGTGTCACCAGGACGTCATCGGCCGCCTGCTTTATTAGACGACATCTGTACCCTGCGCTTGCCATCTGCCCATGATCGCAGTCAAGACGGCCCAGTCGTGGGAGGGCCGACATTGGCAGCACTGAATGATATTCCGGAGTCCCCACCTCTTCAACAAGGTGATCATTTCGCTCTAACCATTTTCATGGTGTCTGTTCTGGGACGTGTCGTGAGCTTCCATTTTCAACATAAGATGAGCAGCGCTCATGTTCCATGGGACTCAAGAAGCGAATACGCTCACATCTACGGAATCCTGCTTAGCTTCGAGACATACTCGGACGCAACGGACGGCTCGTTTGCCGCTGTCTTGGATCGTGACTTTGGGTATAACGGCATCGTTGATTTTTCTATGGCAGGGCACTTCTGCTTCTCCCACGCTGTGTACCACCTCTGCCATTGCCTTCTTCACCACCCTTTCCTCCTCCATCAGCGACTCCAGCTGCAGAAACCTCGCCGAGTTCCACCGAGCTTTGTCCGCGAAGCCGTCCACAGAAGCAGAGCACACGCAAGGCATCTGACGAGCGTACTTCAAGCACTCCAGGACAGTGGATGTCTGGCCTATGCTAGTTTCTATGGCTATTGCGCCATGGTTGCTGGCGTTGTTCACCGATTACACGCAGCTAATGAGGACAATTGGGGCCAATCCACCTCTCAAGATCTTTACGAGACCTGTATTCGCTTCTTGGATAGCAATTCCGGTCCTTGGGGCCATTACAAACGGATGGTAAGTAAATATGTTCTCATTCCTACATCGAGGCTAACAAATGGGCTTGAAGGCCGTGGCACTCCGCAACTTTCAACCCAGCACCTCGCTAGCCGCAGAGCTGTTCTCATCGTCCTCTTCGCCGGTAAACATCTCCGTCGACCAATCGGAGACCCTCTGGAACTTGGTCGATTATGGGTGGCTTTCGGACTCTGCTCGCCCAACGACCACCACATCTAAATCTCCGACGTCGAGCGACAAAAGCAATAATGACGACAGAGTAATGGAGGAGACACCGAATACCTCACGCGAATTCATGGACCGATTCGGGGCCGACTTCGCCATCGACGAAGACAACGTGGAACAGCTGCTGTTCGAAGCAATCCACGGAAGATTCAACTCGATCCCCGAGCTATCCGCCATGGCACACACATAGCCTCACCACATCCTTCAGCCCATCAAATCCCAAACCAGCATTCCGCCAACTACAACTTGTTCTCCCTCGCCCTCGCGACGGCAGCCATGGCCTTCATCTCCTGCTTGACGGCCAGATCGGCCAAGATCTCCTCGCTCCCGCCGCCGACGACCAAGACCCTGACATCACGACTGATCTGCTCGACGCGCGCGCCGCGGCCGTTTTTCGAGTAGCCGAGCCCGCCCATGATCTGCTGCGCCTCGCGGTTGACGTGCTCCAGGGTCCGCGCCGCCAGCACCTTCAGATTCGCTATCAGGCCTCCGAGGTCCCCGCCACGATCTGACGATAGTCTCTTGGCCTGCTCGGCCATGTAGACCAGCTGCTCCATCCATGCGTGCGTGGCGTCGATGCTGCGGCCAAAGGACGAGATCTTGCTGCGGATGAGCTGGTTCGCGATGAGGGGCTTGCCGAATGTCTCGCGCGTGGTGGCGTGGTTGTAGGCGTCTTCGGCGCAGACGCGGGCGAGGCGGAGGCTGGTGCAGGCGAGCCAGAGGCGCTCGTGGTTGAAGTCTGAGTGGATGTGATGTCCTTTTGTCAGTGATTTGTATCTTTTTACATTTTTCGTCCATTTCTTTTTTTTTTCTTCTCCACAAAAGAAATCCAGCAGGGGTGGGAGACATACTAGACATGATGATCTCAAAGCCTCTGTTTTCCTGCCCGAGCAAGTTGG
Organism: Lasiodiplodia sp. COLG20; assembly: GCA_009801085.1. Classification (NCBI taxonomy): domain Eukaryota; kingdom Fungi; phylum Ascomycota; class Dothideomycetes; order Botryosphaeriales; family Botryosphaeriaceae; genus Lasiodiplodia; species Lasiodiplodia sp. COLG20. The sequence goes on along the minus strand of VNWV01000021.1, from coordinate 200,281 downwards.
CCGCTGGAACTCTCACGTCATCGAACTCGATGTACGTGGATCCTGGTTTCCCCAATAAATTAGTCTTCTGAAAGAAAAAAGAAAAGGCAAAGAAACTTCGGAGGAAAGCCGCACCGCTCGCGAGAACCCCCGAATTATCAATTTTTCGGCAAGTCACTCCCTTCGCCTTCAGCGGGATGATCAACGCGGAAACACCTTTACTCCCCGGCCCACCCGTCCTCACGGCCGCCGTACAATAGTCGGCGAAGATACCGTTAGTAATCCACTTCTTCGAACCATTGACTACGTATTCATCCCCGTCGCGCTCCGCCACAGTCGTAATTCCTGCGACATCAGAGCCCGCTGTTTGAGTTGCAATCTCGTCAGCAAAACATCCCCATCTTCTCGAGACAAGAAGTTACCATCAGGCTCCGTCACCCCCAGACAAAACCGCGTCCGCCCAGCAAGCACATCGGGCAAAAACCTCCGCTTCTGCTCCTCCGTGCCGAAGTTGAGCAGCGGCGGGACGCCGATCGAATTGCCGCAGCTGAGCGCCCAAATGACGCCCAAATACCCGCAGCGCGCAATCTCATCGATGACGATCAGATCGTGGAAGCCGTCCCACTGGCTCGGCGGAATGCCTCCAGGCAGACGCAGCCCTGCGGCAGTGACAAAAGAAGCGTCGGCGAGCGGGTAGATGGAAGCTGCGGCGTAGCCGAGTTGTGCATGCCGGGCGAGGACCTCCTGGGGAATGAAGCCCTGCGCCTCCCATTCGGCAGCGAAGGGAGCGATGGACGTATCGACGTAGTTGCGGACTTCGCGCTGGAGGCGGCGGTGCGAGTCAGTGTAGTAAGGGCTCGCGCCGGGGCGGGAGAGCCAGAGCGGGTCGGCGAAGGGGACTACGGAGGAGGAGGACATGGCGGGGATTTGGTCTGCAATTGACAATGCTCACAGTCGCCTAAGGAAGTAAAGTGCCCATCGTCAGTTATGGTCATGGCTGCGATCCTCGGCATCTTGATGCTGGGTCGGCCGGGCCGGTTCCTCGGGCCGTTCCCGAGTCACGGCCCGGCTCTCCCCACACCCCTCATGGTTTGTACATACCCGTGGGGAAAACAGGAGTGCGGGAGATGCATATTACTATACTATCAAGCGAACCGGCGCACCTTCTAATGTGGTAGAGAGCACCATGGATGACGCAAGCAGCAACAACCAACGGCGGCCTCTGTTCGTGGCCGAACCACCAACCGGCCCAGACGGACGGCCAGTCCTACGACGCATCCTCATCGCCAACCGCGGCGAGATAGCCTGCCGCATCATATCGACATGCCGCAAGCTCAACCTCACCTCCATCGCCGTCTACGTCGACGAGTAAGCCTCCTCCTCCCCCACCACCACCCCCCGATTCCCCACTCACAGAATCCCACAGAGACATCACATCCCTCCACATCCACCAAGCCGACGAGTCCATCCGCCTCGGCAGCCTCCTCCAACAACAGGATGACGAAAAGAACACCACCAACCCCTTCCTCTCACCCACCCTCCTCGTCCGCGCCGCCCTCGCCGCCCGCGCCGACGCCGTGCACCCCGGCTACGGCTACCTGAGCGAAGACCCCTCCTTCGCCGACGCCGTCCGCGCCGCCGGTCTCATCTACGTCGGCCCCAGCGCCGCGGCCATGCGCACGCTCGGCAACAAGCGCGCCGCCAAAGCGCACCTGCGGACGCACGCCCCGGACGTACCCTTGATCCCAGGCCTGACCGGAACCGCTGCCTCCTCCTCCGATGGCAACGACGAAAAGGAGGATGAGGAGCTAGAGGCCGCGGTCGCGCGGGAGGTCGGATACCCGGTGATGCTGAAAGCCGCGGCGGGCGGCGGCGGCAAGGGCATGCGCGTGGTGCGGGCGCCCTCCGAGCTGCGCGCGGCGCTGGCGCGCGCGCGGTCCGAAGCCGCGCGCAGTTTCGGCAGTGCTGATTGCATTGTTGAAAAGTTCGTCGCGGCGGCGAAGCACGTCGAGGTGCAGATCGTGGGCGACGGGCACGGGAGGGTTGTCGCGCTGGGCGAGCGCGACTGCTCGGTGCAGCGGCGGCACCAGAAGATTGTCGAGGAGACGCCGTGTCCGTGGTTGGCTGGGGATGAGGACATGCGGCGCAGGATGGCGGCGACGGCGGTGAGGGTGGCCGAGTTGATTGGGTATGAGGGCGCGGGGACGGTGGAGTTCGTGGTCGATGTGGAGACGAGGGAGTATTATTTCCTCGAGGTTAATGCGAGGTTGCAGGTCGAGCATCCGATTACTGAGGAGGTCGCTGGGGTGGATCTCGTGGCGCTGCAGTTCTTCGTGGCTGCGGGCGGGAGCTTGGCTAGCCTTCCTGCTCTCAATCCGGTGCGGAGGAACGGCCATGCCATCGAGTGCCGGCTTTGCGCTGAAGATCCCTATCGAGACTTCCTGCCCGAACGCGGGACTGTCAGGCTGTGGCGGCCGGCGGTTACTTCGGACGTGCGCTTCGAGACGGCCATCCAGACCGGCTCCGACGTCTCGATACACTTCGATCCGATGATTGGAAAGATCGTCGTCTGGGCGCCAACCCGTCTGCTCGCTCTCGAGAAGATGATCAGAGTTCTGGCCCAGACGGCGTGCGTCGGCGTGCGTACGAATCAGCTGTTCCTGCAAGCTTGCCTGATGCACCCAGCTTTCCGCGATCCATCCTACACAACCTCGTTCATCCCTTCCAACTTGGACAGTCTACTGCAGAGCCCTTACGCCGAAGCCGCAAAATCCCTTCAGGATCTCCATCATATTGCGCCCTGCCTCTTCCTCCGACACTTGCGCACGGAACAACGATTTGGACAGCCATTCCCTCACGTCCGTCGGGGATTCCGGAACCAGCGCTGTGATGCGATAAACCAGCACGTCAACGTAGTGAAATGCAAAGCTGCCGCCGCGACGAAAGGGGATGAGGCCTCTTCCGACCTGCAGCCGCCATCCATCTGCATCATCCAACAGGCAAACCCCACGGACAGCAACAGTGACACATATCGCTTCCACATTGCTCCCGTTCCCTCACTAGAAAGTCCAGACGGTCCAGAGAAATCGGTCGCCAGACTGGCAACAGCTCAATACAACGCCCTCAGCACTGCAATCCGGCAGCTCCGTCCGTTTGCCGACACAGCAACAGCCGCCGCTTCCACGGCCACCATTCAAAGCTTAACGCCAATACGAGCGCCTGCACAAACAACAACAACCGACACCAACAACGGGTGGACGTCCACAACCGTCGCGATATCCGTCAACGGACAGAAACTGCTCGCCCACATGACCGCACACGCGCACCACGACGACTCTTCCGCGTCGCAAGTCGGCCGGCCACAGATAGTCTATGCGCACGTTCCCGCGCTGGGCACGTGGGTCGAGTACGAGGTGTACAGCTTGTTGTCCTTCGCCGAGAGCCAGCGGATGGCGGTGGAGGAGAAGGAAGGAGGCGGTAAAGGGGCGGCGGCGAGGGTCGTCAAGGCCCCCATGCCCTGTCGTGTGCTTGACGTGCTGAAAAAGGATGGAGATGATGTCAAAAGCGGGGAGAACGTTATGGTCGTCGAGAGTATGAAGATGGAGATGAGTATCGTTGTTTCTGTCGATGGGAAATTCAAGACGACGTGGAGGAAGGGCGATGCTGTTTCGGACGGGGCTGTGCTTTGTAGGGTTGAGTGATCCAAGTTGAAACTACAAATGATCGCAAAGCTAAATATGAGAAGGATAGATGCAGATGGCAATTGACGCTTTATCATCCCATAGGGGGTCAAGAACACCATAGTGCGTGCAGAGTGCTCTCGATTTTAGAAAACTGTTCATTGCTTTTCAAGACCGCGTTTACGCTGTTTCTCTTAACGTGGCCACTAGCATTTTAAACGTAACACTCCAGACTATTCAGGGGAAAACGATTCTTCCAATAAATACCACGGGTGAAACCTTCATTCACTTCGGCCATGATCATCATCAACAATGACCGGCGATCACTGATACGTCTGCTTAATCAAATCCGCAGCCTGTAATGGAAGTCAAGATGTGTCAGCAAACCTTCCATCAGATATCATCCGACATCCACAACTTACCTTCTCCGCAACCGCATAAACCGTCGAACTCGTATGCGTCCCCGGCACCAACGGCATAACACTCGCATCCACCACCCTCAATCCCTGCACCCCATACACCCTCAACCCCGCATCCACCACGCCCCCCTCCTCCCTCCTCATCATCGCCGCCGTCCCCGATATATGCGCGAAAGACGGATTCAGCGTCGCCCGCAACACCGCCTCCAGCGCCGCGTCGCTCGTCACGTTCGCGCCCGGCGCCGTCTCGACGATCGGCCCCAGCGCGTCCTGCATGGCCGCCGCCGCCATGAAGTCGCGCACCTTGCGCAGCGAGGCGATCATGACGGCCATGTCGGACGGCGCGAGCATGGTGCCGTAGTCGATGACGGGCGGCGAGAAGATGGAGGTGCTGTTGATGAGGACGGTGCCGCGGGATAGGGGCTTGAGCATGACGATGGCCATGAAGCTGCCGCCGCCGAAGGAGGACTCGGTTGTTGAGGTGTCGAGGGAGGGGTAGACGGTGTCGATGAGGACGCGCTTTTGCGCTGCGTAGCCCTGCGCGACGGCGGGGGGGATGGCGGCAAGGTGGTAGGCGGTGTGGACGGAGGTGGTGGAGGCGAGGGCGGTGATGGCGGAGAAGGTGTCGGCGGCGCCGGCGGCGGCGCTGGCGCTGTTGGAGGTCACGTTGGTGAGCGGCAGGAAGCAGACGGTGCTGCCGCGGCCGAGGGTGTAGGGCCCCTCGCGGGAGGTGCGGTAGAGGTCGAGGGATTCGGCGTTGTAGGTTTGGTTGGAGGAGAAGTAGTCGCCGTTGGGGATGACGTCGTTTGCGACTGTTTGGGTGTCAGCTTGTTTTGGTCTTTGGGTGATTGATTTAATGATCTGCTTACAGTTCCAGATTGAGTACAGGGTGGGGTGGTCCTGGAGGTTGTAGCCCACTGGTAGATCCACAAGGACTTCGATCCCAAGGCTGTTCAGCAGGTCCTCGGGCCCGATTCCGGAGAGCTGCAGGATCTGAGGCGTGTGTGCGGCACCAGCAGCGAGGATAACTTCCTTGCGGGCCTTGACCGTTCCACTCTCATTGCCCGAACGCGAGACGTACTCAACACCGGTGGCGACCGTTTCGTTGAATGTTAGTTTGGTAACAGCGGTCGAGGTCAGTAGGTGGTAGTTAGGTCTCGATGAGATCTTGTCGTGGTGCGCTATGCGTGCAGATGATCGGGTTCTGGTTTTAGGATCGATGGAGCTGGGCGACCAAAATACTCCGGCTTTGCTTCCCGCTGCCGGGTCCTTTGGAATTGGAACTCCGAGGCTGGTCCATGCCTGGAAGAAGTTCTCTGCATTCATTTATTAGTAAAACAGCCTTCGTCTTGCCTCGTATAGGGGTTGATACTGATATTTTCCCACATGAACTCCGGGTAGGTTGACTGCACCGGTCCGTCCGAGCCGTGGACACTCAGGTCCCACGACATATTCCACTCCTGTGCGAAGGCCTCACTGTTCGGTGTGAATGTCTCGCTCTGTACAATATTAGATCAAAGCGCGTATCGACGGCGAAAGGAGAATTACCTTGATGAAGTACGGCAACAAACCATCCCATCCCCATCCCGGATTTCCTAGCTCTTCCCATGCATCATAGTCGGGCGCACCGCCACGATCGAAGAACATGCCATTGACGACACTTCCACCGCCTACAACCGCTGCCGACAGTACAGGAAAAGATCTGTTTGCAAGTCCCCTTTGCGGAGTGCTTGTCAGGTTGAAGCTGTATGGTGTATAAGCTTCACCAGCCAGTCCAGGCACAGTGACGGCTTCGTTGCCGCTGTCAAGAGGGCCAAATTCAACGACAAGTACCGTCACTTGTACGATTAGTAGGATAATTATAGCGAACTCGTAGATTCTTACCATTGGCATCCTCAGTCAAGCGATTGGCGACGGTGAGTCCGCTTGTTCCACCTCCAACAATGACGAAATCATATTCTTCTGCCAGATCGGCATCTCGGCCAATGATCTGCGCATTCTGTGCCACCCTTCCCTGCGCGACCATGCAAAGAAGAGAGAAAACGAGAAGGTGAACCATGGTGCCGGGAGAACTGGACGATAGACCTATCCATCGCAGTGAAACAGCAAGGTTAAGGTTTTAAGGTTAACTGCCATCCCCTATCTCTTCTCTTTCGCTTGCATCATGAAATTTTTCATTAACCGTTGTGCCGTTGCAGCTTCCGGAAAGCGTCTGAAACCCGTCTCTGGGCGTGTGGCTTGCAGCGGTGTAAACTGAAACGGGACGGTTGACCGGGGAATTCGCGCGGATACGAGGGACCTTTCACCCGCTTTTTTAATTTATTCATCGAATGATTCTTGGCACAGTAATGAAGGGTACAGAGTATCTCTCACCGACTGACTCACGCCCCGGAGGAAGACGGGCAATAAAGCAGGCCTTTTTGAATTGCGAATCCTTCCAACCGACTGTGCATTTTAGAAGGGTTTCAGATAAACAATAACTTTAGTGTCGTCTATTGAGTAGCTGTTTGCTTGCACTATGAGGCTCAAACAAGAGGCATGATTCTACATGCCAATTGGGCTATTGCAGACGTCTAGCAGTTGAAGATGGGTCCATGCGCTAAATTGGTGTCGGTATCCAATTGCGCAAAGACGTTGCCCGACGAAAATTTGGTGTGGAGGCTCGAATAGCAAGCTGATTTATTTCTTTTTTTTTTTATCCTGGATAGACGGCTAATATCCACTACCGTGGCAGTTGTCCGTCAGCCCTTCAATCCTACCTTTAGTACCACGGAGAATGAACCATACTAACCAGTCATAGTCCTAAGAAATGCAGAGTCCCATCACCACATATTCTTGTCTGGATCAATTGCCGTGATAGTTTGTACTCACATTCTTCTATCTCTGCATACCAGAGGGCTCAAGTTGAAGGATCGTGTGGTGATAAGAACAGTATTATTCTAAGTACTACAATTTTAATGTACTAGAAGTAAAAGGCGACGAGATGGCTGGTATCAGAGCTGTAGTGGGAGAAATGGCAGGCGCATCCTGTTTTCTCAGACCAGGAAAAGAAAAGAAAACGAATACGTAAGTAGGCATGTGCCTTGCCTTTATGCTCTCCTTAGTTCGGGCCCAATACTCAATGCGAACAATTCCGGGTGCTCCACCCAATTGACGCTAACGGGCTTCGGGCATCCCGCGGCGCTTCCACTTGCCATCCTGACAACCCGTCTGTGGTTCCGCTTGCCACCACAACTCCAATCATAAGAGACCGATCGCAACGCAACCGCATCCACACATCGCGTGCATCAGACGCAATGCCACCGCAATTTGGGGGGGCATCTGCAAGCACACCACCGAAGACTCGAACACGGTCAGGATGGTAAGCTTGGCTTGAGTGATACGGAAACGCGCACCACGGACTAATCCCTGTCAGTCTGAATTGCCGAAGACGTCGACGCAAATGTGGATCTTTTCTTCTTTTCCATGTTGATTCGTCGGCATCTAACACTGTGTAGGTGATGGTGAAAAGCCTCGCTGCAAAAACTGCGAGCTGCGGAGTGAGACTTGCAGCTGGGGTCTAAAGGTCTCTTTTCACCAATCTCGGAACCTGTCCTTGACCCCATCCGAGGCGGCCATACTTAGGTTCCACGCACCTGTTCAAGAGACATTATCCATCATCGATGAGACAGAAAGCATTGTCCTTGAGGTTCAGGCCGAGACGTCCTCACGAGCCACCCAATCTGCCGATGGATCCCCCACAAGGCTCAGAGCACCCGCTGATGCATCGCCGGTCTCCTCGCCCACCGCTGCGCGTCCGCCTGAAGGAAATGAGATTAACCTACCGAACCATACGACACCCGATCTTGACACATCAGCCGTTCCAGAAGACAGCCCTCTTGGACATGAGTGTCTTGACTACCCCATCGAAAACGACGTTGCATCTGAAAATGTCCTTGATGAAGAAGGCCATCTCCCCCATGGGGAATTTCAGCTTCCATTTTCTCTTGGCCAGGCCGTTGTGCAGACCGCATCGCCTCAACCGGAGCCACTGTTCCCCGTCAGTGAAGAGGAGAAATTACATCTCATCTCATGTTTCTTGAACGAGACGGGAAGGTGGTGCGAAACGACCGATTCGCAGATGCAGTTCACTGTCGGATGTATTCATTCAATGATGAAGTCAAGGCCCTTTGTAGCAGCTGCAACAGCGCTTGCCTCCCGCCAGCTGGATATCATAGGCAATCAACCACACCAGACTACGCTAGAGCTGTACCAATACACACTACAGTTGTTGATCCGCCGCCACGCAGAGGATATCGACCCGTCGATTCTGGCGACGTGCACATTACTGTGTGTATACGAAATGATGGCTTCGGATGTCTCCGAGTGGAGGCGGCATTTGAGAGTGGGTCCCTCCTATGTAATCAAGTGGTTCTGAGTCGTCTGACATGTGTGCAGGGGTGCGCCGAGCTACTGCGAGCGAAGAAGTGGAACGGATCCAGCGGGGGGATTGTTAAGTCATGTTTCTGGGCATTCGCACGAATCGGTCTGTGGAACTCAAGAAAGCACGGGCAGAAGTTGCTAATCAGTTCCAGATGTTTGGGCTGCGTTCATCACACAACAGCAAACACTGATACCTACCGAGTCGTGGGTCGAGACTGATTCTGTCCAAGCCGTTGCTTCCACCGGAAATCTGGATGACTATTGCAACTTAGCAATCCTCTTCTTTGCACGAATCGTAAATCTCATGGCTTCGATGCATCACCTTTCAGGGAATGTGGGCTCCGGATTCGCAGCTTCATTACGAGGATTGTGGGAAAGTCTGCAAGAGTGGTATGTTTGCAGGCCAGAAAAGGCCCACCCCCTGGTAAGATCGGACCGCGAAGGGAGTAATCCATTCCCGCGCCTTGTATACAGCCAGTCATCTCCAAGTAAGCTCAATTAGCGCATCCAATTGGACAATACTGACGTGTGAGTTGCAGTTTGCGGTACCACATTCTACCATTCTGGATCTATACTTTTGCTGCAATCTGGCTTATTGAGACCTACGGAGCCCGCTTCAGAAAAGGTACAGGTTTCTCCTTTCCACAGAGATGTTCGGATGATTTCGGATCAATCACTGAATACTTACACAGTACGATCAAATTTGGCATGCAAGAGAACTTGGTGGTATTTCGACTTCGAATATTTCCCAGTAGGTTGACAACAGAAGTTCCTCCCAGGGTGCAATAATGCTGAAACTCCAATTCAGTGAAAATTGGGTTAATCAACTTCAGCCTCTCTATATTGCAGGGCGCGCCTTTACCCATATGCATGAGCCTCCAACTCAGCAATCATTTTGGATCCACCTCTTTACGCCGAGTGCTAACACTGGAAGCGTATATTCCCACACTATGGATCCAGAAGAGTATGCTCGGGAGAAAATTGTTCTTTTGAAGCAATTGTCTCGCATTGAACAAGAAACCGGCTGGAAGACGTCGGAAAGGGCTGCTCAGTTACGTGAGCTGTGGGGCTTTGGGTAATGCAGCATCAGGTATCCGAGAAAACATTCATGATGAGCAGTGGAGTAACCTCGCAACCATTATTTTACTGGCATTCGTCGTGATTTACCCGGGCTTACGTGGTTGTATTCCATAACGTATTATCCGCTACGATTTACACCAATGCTCCTCTCCGTCAAATCTTGTAAACGATCTTGAACCCAGAGATTTCGCCCTTCCGGTGCATCTCAAAGCCTCGTGGCACAGATTCCAGACCTTCCAGCACATGCGTGTTGTTAGGAACAAGGCTCTTCGATTCCAACCATGCAGGTAACTTCTCAAATAGCTCGGCAGCGAGAGCGTGATCGGGCTCGGAGGGCTAAAACTTGATAAGCATACTCTTACTCCCCACCCAAGACGAAGATCTTACTTACCGGCCAGTAGAACTTGCCGTAGCTATGTTCTTTAAGGAATGCTGTCCAAACCAGCACATCCGTTACCGTAACTCCATCTGCAACTTCTTCTGTATTCGCCTTCCCAGGTCTCACTGTGCAGAGCGTACCTCCAGCGCCGCCAACAGCATGAGAAGCCATACGCGAAGAGTCTTTGGACCCAATCGTATCAAAGATGTAGATCAGATCTGGCACGGCACGTTTGATTTGTTCCACGACATCTTCCGCTCGGTAATCCATGACGTGGGTGGCCCCAAGCTGCTTTACGAAGTCAAAGTGCTTGGGACTGCACACCGTGATCACCTCAATGCCAGACAATCTGGCGAGCTGGATTGCGTATTGTCCAACGCTTGCTTTTCATCCAAGAGAAGAGAATTAGCAATTATTGTGGCAAGATTTGGCACTCCGGGCGCTTACAGCTTCCTCCCCAGACGAGAACCTTGTGCCGAGGCTCCCCGTTTCGCGGTATGCACAGGCAGTTCTTCGAGAACAAGGCCAACCAAGCGGTAGCGGCTGCCAATGGGACAGTGGCAGCCTGATCCTTGGGCACTGACGGTGGGACTTTGAAAGAGATCTTTTCGTCGGCGATGGTGTGCTGAGAATATGCTCCAAGGCCTTTTACCTCTCCTGGGACGGATGTGAATACTTTGAGTCTATGTTCACAAAAGAGTTGTGATTACCTCCCCAGATCAGGCCAGCGACGGTGTCGTTTTTCTGAAGTCTGGAAACGTTGCTTCCAGTCCGCTCAACTATACCAACAAAATCGCAGCCAAGGACTGTCCCATCTCCAAAAGCGTTGGAGTCGAATGATTGTACTGCAAAGAAAGTCAGCCGGACCTTATCAACCAAATATATAAAGTATATCTTACCGTCCGTCGGATTCTGCGCTGTAAACTCAATCTTTACAAGGGCTTGTCCCGCCTGAGGTTCCGGAAGAGGTAGCTCCTCCAAAGCCAGTTGGGGGCCGTTGGCAGTCTCGCGAACAATCTGGGTTGAAGACATAGTCGAGGTAAGATCCTACACTGTGAATTTTGTCGTGTAAGGATACTACTTTGAGACCTTGGCTGCCCTTATACCATTGTCCTGGGGCCACATGCGTCACCATGACAGTTATAACAGCTATGATTTGGCGCTTGCACTTGCTCGATTGCATTTTCAATCGTTCTTTGGGGCTTCCCCACTCTCGTCGGTCCACCCATGCTAACGTTTGATTTGTAAGCAGCTGCAGTTGAGTACAGAGTAGATAGTGGAGAACTAACGCCGATCGCGAAATAAGAAAATGCAAGTGTAAGCGCAAGCGCCTCTAGTTGCGCTAAGTATCTTGGCAACGTTTACAGACTGAGTCGGATGCGCTTTAACTCAGACTAACAAAGGATACTACATTGAAATGCCTGTCAGATATTACTGTCGTATAATCGATCTTACCGCTATAACTGTACTGTTAGTTGTGTTATCCGCGACGAGAGAACCCCCGAATTCCGGCACCTCGTCCTTGCCCGACGAATATATCAACTCAAAGGCCACCCAGACTGTTCAAAGACAAGATTGAGGCTCGGCGCTCTCTACAGACTTTTATTCGTCTATATACGCAGCCACACTTCTATCACTAAATATCCTCAGACTTTCACAGCCTCTCTCGCACGTTTGGGGTTGACTTATCTTGCCAGGAAATTCACTTCTCGGAACTCGCAAGATGTGCTCTCGGTATTTACCGCTTTCAAGTTCTTCAGAACGACCTTATACCCGGTCAAAATTTATTTGAGAACAGCTAGTCGGGCTAACGTGCCGATTGGCTAGTTGGATCGACTCTCAATCAGAGCCCCAAACTCCATAAACTTTTGAAGAGCTGTAGTAAAGTTGCGCAGGTGTTATTCAGCGTACATTTTTAGGATATAAGATGAGCAACTGTTAAAGCTTAGTCATCAACAGCATATCTGGCATGGTGCTAGAGTGGTTAATAGGTGAGACTCGAATCCTCTTCTACGAAGAGAGACCAGATATCTCATGGCTTCGGCCGCGCAAGTTCGAATCTTGTCCATGTCGCATAATCCCGAAGATTGCTTTCTTTTTGCCCAACCTTTTTTGGTGGAGACTCGCCCGTTCTTTAGTTTTGCACACCGTTTATACCGGACACTTGTGCAAGAAGCTAAGTCCACGCCGACACAGTGGGTGATGAGAAGTGCAAGGATGTGTTCGTAAATCTTAACATTTAACTCTAGGAAGATCTTGTCTCTGGAAAACATTTCTAAAGTTGCAAAATCCAAAAACTCCGTTTCAAAATGCATCTATCGTCTCTCTCTATCGCCGGCAGACATCATCACAGCACCTACAGCCTCGCCGTCGGGGCCGTGGTATCATCTTGGCTTCCATACTCGGCGATGAACTCCTTGGAGTAAGGGTAGTCAATGTAGCCCGTCGCGATATCCTTCACCTTGCGATGGTCGATGTAGAAGCTCTTGCGGTCGTACGGCGCCCACTCAATACCCTTCTTGACACGGTACACGAGATCCGGCGTGCTGATGAACCTGCGACCAAACACAATAACAGCCTCGTAGTCTTTGTACGTCTTCTCAACCGCCTCAACCGCCAGCTCCGGGGTATACCCACCAGCGATCAGCACGGGACGCTCCTTGCCCCAGGCGCGGAGGGCGAACTCGAGCGTCTCGCCGTCGGCGGGCTTCATGTCGAGGACGCCGTGCACGCGCGGCTCGACGAGGTGCAGGTAGGCGAGCTTGAGCGCCGTCAGGCCCTGGATCAGGTGCGTGAACTGCGGGACGGGGTCCTGCATGCGCATGCCCTGCACCGTGTTCCACGGGGAGAGGCGGATGCCCAGGCGCTCGGGGCCGATGGCCGCGCTGACGGCCTTGCACACCTCGAGCGCGAAGCGCGACCGCTTCTCGATGCTGCCGCCCCAGGCGTCGGTGCGCTTGTTGCACGTGTCTTGGGTGAATTGGTCCACGAGGTAGCTGTGTTGGTTCGTCGGGTTAGCATTGTGCGCGTATGCTTCAAGCTCTACCCCCCTGAACAAGAAACAACAAACCACCAAAACAAAACTCAAAGACAGGAAAAAAACTTTAACTTACCCATGCGCACCGTGAATCTCCACGCCATCGAAACCCGCAACCTCAACCGCATTCCTCGCCGCCGTCGCGAAATCCCCAACGAACCCCCAAATCTCCTCCTCGCTCAGCTCCCTCGGCGTCGCGTACCCCTCGCCCGCCGGCACCGCACTCGGCGCAACCAAGTACTTCTCATACGGATACGCCTCGTCGAAATTCGCCGCCTTGGTCGAACCAATCGGCTTGGCGACGCGGCCCAGCGCCCACATCTGGCACCAGATCTTGCTGCCCTTGGCGTGCACGGCGTCGGTGACCTTGCGCCACGCCTTGAGCTGCTCGTCGTTCCACAGGCCGGGCACGTTCGCGTAGCCCGCGGCGCGGTAGGAGGGGTACGTCGCCTCGCTGAGGATCAGCGTGCCGGGGACGGCGGCGCGCTGCGCGTAGTAGGTCACGGCCAGCTCGGTGGGCACGTGGTCGGCGGTGGCGCGGAAGCGGGTGAGCGGCGCCATGGCGACGCGGTGCTCGAGCTGCGAGGGCCCGATGCGGACGGGCGTGAAGAGCTTGGTGTTTTCGGCGGCGATCATGGTGGTGGTGGTGGTGGTGTTGTTTTTTTTTTTTCCAGGATATGGTTGGCCTCTTTCCCCTTTCTCTTTTTATCTCTTGACGTTGGACTGCGCGGAAAAGAACGCAAGAACGAGACAATGGAAGTAAACCCCGGGTATCGTAGTTGCGAAAGCTGGTTGAGGGTATGAGAGGAATGAAGACTGTAGAAAAAGTGCTACAAAGTGCTACGCGGCGCCTTTTTGAAGTCTTTCCCCCCGCGTTAGCTCCGCTGGCGTTGTATTCTCGCACGTAAAACTGATGCGGCGTTTCGTCCGAGATCAGGCTAACTATTCGTAATCACGGCAAAGAAAACGCTGGCAAAAAAAGCGGGCCAAGAAGACCCTGGGGAAAGTGCCGAGGTACGGCGATTCGTGTGCCTTAAACGTATGCTTTTACCAAAAGGGGGGCGCGACGATGGCGCAAGAGCCGGGGCCGACTAGCCGAATTGCTAAGCAAGTGCCGGATATGTTGCAAATGGAGGAAAGATATCCGCGGGCGTATCTCGGCTGTCATTCGTCAGCTGGCCAGTTTTTAAGCTTGTTGTCCCTCGGCTTTTAGAGAACGGCCGTAAAACATACTTTGTCTCTATATTCGAAGTATAGCTTAGACAGACAGCGAGAAGCTTCTCTTGAATGATTCTGTGAAATGGAATAAGATCAGTCTTGTTTGCGAGGCTCAGCACAACGTGCAATTGCGTGCAGAGTGCGGTATTTGAATCCATCGGACGAAAAACGGCCGCAACATAATAACACACATGTTCTTCAAGATTCCGTGATTTCGTTTACTTTTTCCTGGACTAAACTCCTCCGAGCTACTTAGCGGTAGCAGCGGCAGGGTCTCTGGCCATCTACGCGAGCAGAAATCCGTACCGAGAATTGCTTTGACTACTTCTCGTCACGCTCTTAGTCTCCTATAAACAATTAATTTCCTATTTCGGCATAATTACATTCATCATTACGTGCCACATCGTCATAAAATTTACACTGAAATACGGGGGGGCTCCGCTTTCCCCCGCACCATAATCCGCTTACTACTACACATCGAATTCCAACACGAGATTCGGCGTGCCCTCAAAGCCCTCGGGCATGTAGTACGTGAAGTTCCAGAACTCAAAGTCACTACGAAAAAGTCAGCAAATCACGTCAAAAAGATGAACGGGATAGGGGGGGGGGGACTCACTTCACCGTCTCCCCACTGCCTCCATACGCGCCGTGGAACGCGACCTCGTACGTCAAGTTCGCATTGCCCGTGACATTGACGCTCACGCCCTTGACGTCCTCCCAGCCCTCGACGTCGGGCACGCCCTTGGACGGCGAGACCATGAAGCTGAAGATGGAGTCGGCGCCGCCGTACGGGTACGTCAAGTTGAGCACGCCGGGAGCGACTTCGGCGATCAGGCTGACCTCGGTCGAGTACCACTTGAGCCAGCCGACCTCCAGCTTAGTCGCATTATCGGCGGTCGCATCCCACTGCACGACGGCCGGGCTCCAGGTGTTGGGGTTGAGGGCGGGCCCGCCGAGCTCCGTCTCGTTGAAGGTGGAGCCGCCGATGGTGAGCTTGTCGGAAAGCCAGGCCGAGATGTTACGCGGGTACTCGTCGTAAGGGGGCGAGAAAGCGCTCGTCTCGACGGTGTGCTCGCCGGGGAAGACGGTCAAGCGCGAAACAGCCTCCTCGGGCACGACCTTGTTGTGGTAGGGGGCCATGATGGCGATGAGCGGGGCGTAGGCGTAGTCGCCGCTGTGGCCCATGGCGTAGGGCTTGTCCATCAGCGGGCTGGCGTCGCGGCCCACCAGGTTCCAGATGTGCAGGGCGAGGATGGACAGGTAGCGCGTCATGTCGTAGCCGTAGGTGCGGTCCCACGGCCCCGCGCTGTTCTTCAGCCCCGCGTGGTAGAGGTTCGTGACCGAGTTCCACGTGTCCTGCAGCATGCGCGGGCCCTCGCGGCCCATGACCGAGTCGTTGGCCGGCATGTAGCGCGCCCACAGCGACAGCGCGTACATGGACACGCCGGCATAGGTGCCGCTGTTGAACTCGGACAGCGTGTTGGCGCGGTTGAACAGGTCGATGATCTCCTGCGCGTAGTCCTCGCCCGCCTGCGTCATGTTGGCCTCGCCCAGCCGCCGGCCCGTCCAGCCGCTGACGAAGGCGCGCATGATGGACGGGTTGCTGTAGGCCGGGTACAGGTTGTCGCCGTCGACGCCGCCCACGCGGTAGCTGTCGCCGACCGTGTTGTTGTGCAGCGACTCGAGCATCAGCTGCTCCACCTCGGGCTCGATCAGGTCCGCAAAGTCCTCCAGGCCCTGGATGAAGGCCGTGCCGATGAATCCGCGCCAATTGGGGTCCCAGCTGTCGTACATGTCGGCCGGGTACGCCGCGCTGCCCACCGTCGGCTCTTCGGGCTCCTTTTGATACGTGCCGTACCTGATGCATCGTCAGATACACTGAAATCACTGCTGAAAAAGAAATTCTCACCATTGGTCCTTGGGGTCCTTGAACTGACCGCCAATTACGTTCCGAATGATCTGCATGGCCTCGTCGACATCACTGCCGTTGTTCCGCGCAAGCAGGCCGATCGCGTACCACGCCGAGGCTCTCGTCTCATGGTTCAGCGACGTCTGCGTGCCCTGAGACACATCGTACAGATAATGCGCCTCGGGATCGTACAGCGTGTCCAGGTAGGACATGGACTGGTTAAACATGTCCTGGGCACCGGCGGGCAGCGTCGAGACGAACGACGCGACGCACGGCTGCGCCGCGAGCAGCGCCAGCGGGAGCAAGCTCCGACCAGAGACCGACGAAGCCACCATCTTTTCTGTGGGAGGGTGCGGAAGGAGGGGGGAGAAAAGAGAGACAAAGCTGCCAAAACCCTGACGGGACAATCGAAGCCGTCCCCCCAGCTTTTATATAATGAATCGTGAGAAAATCTCCGGGGCCAAGCTGTGCCCCCCTCGTCACCTCTCAATCACCCAACACCCTGGCATGAACAAAATAAGCGAGGCGATAGAGCCGCGCGGTGCCTGCCAAGGACGCAAGCAAGGCAGCTCCGGCATTGGCAGAATGCGGGGGAGCCTATCAGAACCCTCGGCCATCTCGGTGATGTCGGTCTTCATCCGACATGGGGTGAGCCGAGCGTGTTGCTGCTGTTCACCGCCACTGACGACGCGGTAGAAGAAAGTACGAATGACCGAGAGACCCGTGCGTGTGGCGTTCTTCGCTGGCCGGCTGATAAGAGTCAGTCATGGCAAGGAGGCTGATGGGACTAAAACGGCGCCGCCGCGGTCGGCAAATGGAAGGCGGGTGAGCGATATCGGCTGTGCTTCGGCTGGAGACGTGACTCGCGCACGCCGGGTAGCGGGAGAGCGACGTCCGGGGATGTATAGCCAGTGCCAAACTTTGACATGCAGAAGTTTCGCAGATCGATGTGTTTTACTTTATTTTGATTTAAGGCGTACTGCCAGACCCGGCGCCGAATTAGCAAGTGCACAACAATCATTCAAGACTCATCAGCATTACAACACATTACTAGAAAGGGTATCTTCATCCAACATTCCCAACATCATCATCCATCATCCCAGGCATGGAAAAACACCAAAAATCCGAAAGCAAACCAGCGCTCATAGCTTCGATAAACTCCTCTACTCAGCCCCCTTCACAGGGACAACCCCACCTCTCAACACCGCCTCGGCCGCCTCCCTCGAAACCTCATCCTCCTTCGCCTTCGCCATCTTCTCCGTAAACCGCTTACCCGCCACGAACCACCACGTCAGCGCAATGATGCCGATGCCACCCACACAAACACAGGTATAATTCATGTTCTCGGCCGTCACGGGCTGGTAGTACGGGAACGAGAAGAAGACAATCGCAAAGACGAGCCAGCAGACGGTAACAGCGTTAACCACCATGCCCTTCCAGGTGCCCATGTGGAACTTGCCGCGGACGAGGACCTGGCGGCGCTGCAGCAGGTTGGTCAGGATGGGGATGAGGTAGGCGATGTTGTTGATGGTGACGGCCGAGCCGAGCATGGCGTTGAAGGCCGTCGACGACCCCAGGTAGAGGCAGCCCAGCGCCGCGCAGATGGCCGTGACGAACAGCTGCGCGTTGAACGGCACCCGGAACTGCTCCGACACTTTCGCCAGCTGCGACGACAGCGGCAGGCCCCGGTCGCGCGCGAATGCCCACACCACGCGGCTGGTGCTGAGCTGCGAGCCGACCATGCACGGCCCCAGCGCGATCCAGAGCAGGAAGATGAGGGCGAAGGCGCCGCCCGTCGAGTTGGTGGCCTGCCGGAAGAGCTCGGCGAGCGGCAGGCCTGTCGACGTGTCGGCGAGGGCGGCGTAGTCTTGCACCGAGAACATGAGGGTGATGAGGTACGTCAGGCCGGTGACGAAGGCGATGGTCAGCGTGATGAGCAGGGCGAGCGGTGCGTTGCGCGACGGGTTGGGCATTTCCTCGGTGATGTGGGTGATGCCGTCGAGGCCACCGAGCGAGTACAGCGGGTTGACGAGGCCGGTGATGAAGCAGATGACGTTGTTCTGCCAGCCCGTGTTGTTGACCCACGTGCGGAAGACGAAGGTGGCGTCGTTGTGACGCGGTGCGCAGGCGGCGACCGTGACCATCAGGACGAACCAGGCCACCTGGAGGTAGAAGACTGACTTGCAGTTAGTATTTTGAACAGGATCGAGCAAATATCAGCTTACGCGAGAACTTGTTCAGCGCGGGAATGATCTTGTTTCCGAAGAGCACGATGCTGGCTGTGGCCAAGTTGGTGACCTGGTAGACGACGAACGTCATCCACGTCTCGATGACAAGATCACTACGGTACAGTGCGATGAGTGCCATGAAGTTCTGGGCGTAGACCAGATTGGTCGAGGCAGTGGTGAAGATCCAGCCGCAGCAGCTCCACCAGCCGGTGATGAAAGAGAGGAAGCCGCTGTGCTTGCGCGGCGCGATGGCAGCAACCCAGTGGTACTATTTCTGTATCAGCACTCATCCAATGCACATCAACATGCAAACGCACCATGCCGCCCTCGGTGGGATATGCCGAGACAAACTCGGCCAATGAGGCGCCGAGGAAGCATTGCAGCATCCACACCAGGATGAAGCCGTAGATGACGGCACCGGGGCCGCCTGCATTGATCTCTGCGATCAGACTTCAAGCAAACATCAGCAATCCATCGCCTTTCCCCAGGGCGGGTACGTAGCGAAACTCACCCAAGACCCAAGCCAGTCCAAGAAATGGTCGTGGTTGAAGCCAAGCCGATCAAGCTCCAAACAGTAAAGTGCCGCTTCAGCTCCTGCTCGTGGCCCCTGCCGCCTCGCATGTCAGCAAAACAGCCGCATCTTAAAAACACCTTCCTTCCCAAACAACTCACATCTGCTCCAGACGCAATCGGTCTGCATCGTGTGCATCCACCGATACCGTCTTGGCCGCAGCCGGAGCCTTGGACTCGCCCGTTTCCTTGGAGTACTCGGCCATGGCGGATAGTCACGAGCCGGTGGCGGGACTTTTTGTCGTACGACACAAGTCGGGGGAGGAGGAGATTTGTGGGATGTGCGACGACGATGAGAGAGGGGAAGAGGAGCGTGCGAGCCTTCTGAGCTGCCGAGCAGAAAACAGCAGCTGAGGTTGAAGAAGAAAGAAAAGAGGTTGGGCTGCGCGGCGCAGTCTAACGCGGGAGCGAGCCGTAATCGTTATGACTTGCGAGAGGGACCCAGGTTTGCCGGCCGGGGGCTTTTGGCGAAGCAAACGGCGGCCTGTCGGAGGCGTCGTCCCGTCTGGTAGGGCTCCGCCTGGCCCGCGCCGCAGAGAAAAAAGTATGCCAAATTGCTATCGCTCGCCGCCCCCTCCTCGCCTGCTCGTTTCCTCGAGCGGCCCTTGCCGGGGCGATCACGAAAAGCGGAGCTTCTGATAAGCTGGACACTGTGCATTTGCGGAGAAGGCGTGGGCCGGGGAGCGTATCAGGGTCCCGCTGTTCTCTGTCCTCCCTGCCCCGGCAAACGCCGGTTAACCATCGCCGGCTTCGCCGGTCCATTGCACATGGACAACACCCTCCGGCAACTGCCTCTTTGAAGATGAACGGCACCTCGACCACTGTGCCGGATGTAAGCCGGATCCGTGGCGCTGGAATCTGTACCCTCAACCTTATCGTCCTGCGTATCTGGTCGTGTGAGACGCCACGCGAGCGATAGACCACAACTGAGTCACTTACTGCTCAGCAGTCTTATTTTGGGAAACTTTAATGCCTGATCTGCGTGATAATCCCAAGATGATAGATCCAGCATCTGTCTGTCTCCGGGTCACTCAGCAGCAGATGGCAGCACGGAACCAACCCGGTCAAAATTGAACGCCCTGTCTCCGTTCACGAACGATTAAACTGTGCAATTGAAACACCCCGGTTATCCTTATTCCTTTTTGGTCATTAATCATACATCTTCTTCGTACGGCTTGGCTGACAAGCGCTCCCAGTCACCGCCTACTGTCCGACCTGCGTGAGGTAGCCACCATCGACCGCAAAGTTCTGGCCGTTGAGGTACTGGTTGGTCGCAGCGAACAGGATTGCACTGGCCATATCCCTATCGTTGCCGGGCCGCTGCGCGGGCAAACCGCCCTTCGTATCCTTGGGCATCCAGCTCTTCTGGTCATCGCCGCTCTCCTGCGTCGTCATCTCGCTCGGGAAGACGCCGGGCGCGATGCTGTTGATGCGGATCTTCAAGCCGGCTTTGGCAACTTCCGAGGCAAGCATCTTGTTGAGGTGGATGAAGGCTCCCTTGCTGGCGTTGTACGAGAAGTGGCCCTGCGAGATCTTGACCATGCCGCTGATGGATGTGATGTTGATGATGGTGCCCGAGAAGCCGTGCTGGTGCTCCGTTGCCCGTTGCAGCAGCGGCAAGAAGGCTGTGGCCATGAGGTAAGGACCGACGACGTTGGTGGCGTAGATGTCCGTCCATTCTTTGACGCTAAATTCTCATGTCAGCACTGCAATTCTTCGAAGAAAAGCTAAACAACTTACGTAGTAGGCTCGAACAGGTTCTTCTTCAGTTCTTCCGCATTCTCACCGTCTACCGCCGTCTTTGGGGAAGCGATACCGGCGTTGTTGATCAGGATACAGAGGCACTTCTCGCGCGACTCGATCTCCTTGACGAGCTTCTCCACGCCTTCCTTGTCCGTCACATCGCCCACGAGCGGAATGATCTCGCCGGGGATGTCTTGGCCATACACCTCGACGACCTTGTCGAGCTTCTCCTTGGTGCGGCCGACGATGTAGACCTTGGCTCCGTTCACGGCGAGAGCTTGAGTGGCCTGCATGTGTGCTTAGCGAAGTGTCACATCAATGGATGGAGATGAGGGATGCATACCATCAGGCCGATACCCGAGCCACCGCCTGTGACGAGGGCAACCTTGTTCTTGACATTGAATACTTCACTCAGCTGGAAGTCCTGGTTGTTGTTGGTAGGAGCCATCTTGGGTGGATATCGTCAGTGTTGTCTGTGATTGACTGAAGAGCAGAGTTGCAGGGCTCGTTGTGATTGTGATTGAAAGTTTAAGTCAAGGGTGAGAGCCGGGCTTTTAACCAAAATGGAAGGGAGGGGCACAACATGCAGTTTCCGCGGGTAATGATGATGTCACTTACAGAGACTGGGCTCGTAGAGAAGGTGCGACCGGGCTGCATACGCTGCAAATCCAGCAAGCACAAGGCGTTGGAGCAGCTGCGCTGTGCAGTGGCGCTGCTCCATTCGCGGGGCTGGCTGCAGCTTGGTCTCGACCGTGTCGACAGCAGCCGAGCTGCGGATGACGAGATCCCACGCTGGGCAACAGCACGGGGCGAAACAGTCAATTTAGAAACAGATAACTTTTTCAATGTTGAGGCCTGCATTTTCGCTTCAGGAAGTAGAAAGAAAGATTTGAGAAAGAATTATCAATGCTCCCTGCGGAGTTATCAACGGAGGTTCAACGCCTGCGGTCGCAAACGCCGGCCGTAGCGCACCTTACGTCACTACTACACCATGTCCTACCTGTCCCCCAAATCAACGTCGATGACTACGACCTTACGTTTTCCACCGGCATCTTTATCCGTTCTTGTGAAAATGGATATGATGCCACGATCATCCATTTTCGCTTGATCCACTAGCGGCTCGCCATCGAACCCGTCCTGTCTCCATACCGTCTCAAACCGCAAATCTTCCTCCGCCTTGGACGCTCTCACAATGGAGAGAGACGAGTCGGTGTTGCCGGGTAAGACAGCATAAACGTTGCTATATCTGTCTGCACAGATGCTGCCTCTCGATCCCGTCTCAGTGGGGAGGAATCCGTCGATTGCGTTGCGCTTCCAACAGCCTGAATATTCGCGCGATCAGTAACTCATTTCCTTGCAAGACCCTCCTCTCCACACCGTAAGAAAAACGAAAAAGATAAGTGATGCAAGGGAGACAGATGGGTGAAACAGAGAAACAATTTACCTTCCGCTTCCCTCCAATACACCATCCACCTCTCCACCCCCTCGCACCTCTCCCGATTCAACACATAAAACCCACCATCCAGCGCCACACACTGCCCCTCCTGATTCAAAATCCCACTCCCCATCGGGATCTCAAACGCCCTGATCCCCTCACAGGTCGGCATCACCGTCTCCCCGCCGCCCAAATCCGCCAGCGCGACCATCCTATCGCCGCCCTTCCCGCCGCCTCCCCTCCACACCCTGCCGCCGTCGGCGCTCCACGCGTAGCACAGGTCGTAGTTATTTTCCGGGCCGTTCGGCCCCGCCTGCGCCTTGTGCGCGGTCGAGCCCGGGTCGTGGACGCCCGCGTACTCGACGAAGCGGCGGTAGGTCCACGACACGTGCAGCAGGTTGCGCCGGGCGTCGTGGTCGAGCCCGTTGATGTACGGCGAGTTGCCGGCGCCCGTGAGGAGCGTGCCGAGAGGCGTGTAGGCGTGTGTGGCCGAGGAGTAGACGTACAGCACGTCGGAGCCGGAGCCGGCTCTGTGGTGGTTGGGAAAGATGGCACGTTAGCGGGGCACACAAATGCGGGGAGGAGGGGGGGACAACGAACTGGCCGATCCGATAGGTAAGGAGCATGTCGCTGTTGACGGTGACGAAGCGCGGGTAGGACACTTCGTCCATTATGTTGGAATGAGGCAGACCCGGCAGTGTGTTGGCCGTCTTGGTGAAGAGGCTCTTTTCCCACGCGTGGTCTTGTGGACTAGTGGCGAGGCCTTGAGTCGAGTGACGGTATCTTAGTCTGTTATTGTCGTTAGTTGAAGCTGAACTACGCACATTATTCAACAAAAGACGTACGGATCGCAGTGGTGATCATAGGAAACATGGATGGTGCCATCGCCGGCGCAGATGCCAATTGAAATTGTGTTGTGCCCATCATCACTCGTCTGCTCATAGTCATCAAAGATCAGGTACTCCCACGTTCCATCCTCTCCTCCTGGTGGATCGCAAAGGGCTCGTCGTGCAAGTGTCGGGTAGCAGATGGTGTCTCCATTGTCACCGTCTTTGCTCTGGTAGAAAGCCGCGTACTGCCAGCCATTCACTGTGAGCAGCGCACTCTGCTGGAATGAATTGGCATTGATACGATGTGTGCGCGGTGGATCGTCTCCGAGCACGCTGATAGTCGATGTCGAACCCAGGGTATGACCGTTTGAAGTCATGGTGGCGGTTAATTGGAAATGCGAGCAAATGTGTAACAGTGCAGCGCCACACCTGCCGTAGACAAGCAATTGTCGAAGCTTGTTGAGGTCTGGGTGAGATCACATTTCACCCCGCACTTGCGAATTCCCGGTTTGCTTAACAGTTGGGGCGTTTTCTAAGCGAGGACGCATACGGATAAATCAATAAGAGCAGTCGGCTGAGAACGCAGCGAGACTAATGGCGGATATAGGGTCCAACAAGGCATGCGCTGACGCATCATGCTGATCCTATAATGCCCCGCCTCCACGCTAAGCGACGCCGGAGAAATCACGATGTGCTGCAACGTAGGTACCCCATAGCACGGCTTGTTATGGTACGCGGATTGCGGGGTAATCCCTAGTGCATGGCGTGGCGCCTGCGGCGCAGTAGTTTTATGCTTGAGTTGGTCTTAGCTGCGAAGCTGGAGGAAAAGACGAAGTGTAGGATTGGAGGGCTTTTTGCCATGCCTGCCACTTGAAGGCTTGGTGTAAATAAAGCTTCCTGGCGCTGGAACATTCGAGTCAGACATCCAACATCCACACTTCTTCTCAGTGCATTGTGATGATTTCTGCCTAATCGAAGATGCACGCCCACAAGACCGCACAGACGGACAGACAGGCGCTGGCCGCTACGACGCCGCTGGATAACAAGACAGGCCACTGGTGGAAGGATCGTGGATTGCTGAAACTCAACCTTCTTCTCTTCGTCCCGTTGATGTCTGAGTACGTCCAGGGATATGACGCAAGTTTGATCAACAATGTCCAGCAACTGAAGACCTGGCAAAATGGTTAGTTCTGAAAGTTCAAAAGTTAAAATTATTCTCACCCACCAGTCAGAATTCCACCACCCTCAAGGCAGTCTGCTCGGGATTCTGAGCGCTTCATACTGGATTGGTAACATCCTTGGGGTTTTCTTCATTACCGTCTTCTCCGACGGATTTGGTCGACGAACAGCAATGTTTCTTGGATCCTCGATTTGCATTGTCGGCACTGCCCTCACCACAGGATCCATCAATGGTGAGCTTCTCTGGTTCGAAACTGGGTCAACTCTGACAAGAGACAGCGGGCATGTTCATAGCTGGCCGGCTCCTCCTTGGAATCGGAGGAGTGATTGTCGGGGCTATCGGACCTGTCCTTATGGCCGAGCTGGCCTATCCGAGCCATCGTGCTACAGCAACAGCCATGTCAAACACGCAGTATAGCACTGGCGCTATCGTGGCTGCCTGGATTACTTTTGGCAGCTTCCGGATGAGCAGCACATGGTGAGTAGGCCCAAGCTTTTCAAACCGCCATTAACGATTCAAAGGTCATGGCGCATTCCGTCTGTTTTCCAAGCACTCCCGTCCATCTTTCAGGCTGTAGGAATTCTCTTCCTCCCCGAGTCACCGAGATGGCTCGTCAGCAAAGGCCGTCACGAAAAAGCGCTGGATATCCTTGCGCATTACCATGCGAATGGCGATCGTGAGGATCCAGTAGTGCAGTACGAATACAACGAAATCTGCTCAACGATCGAGATGGAGATTGCTGCGAAGCAGACGCGATGGAGCGAGCTTTGGCGAACGCCAGGCAACCGATGGCGCAGCTTCATCATGATCTGGTGCGGCATCTGCAAGCAGTGGTCTGGCAATGGGCTCGTCAGCTACTACTTGCACTCGATGCTTAACTCAGCAGGAATCAAAACAGAGCTGCAGCAGACACTGATCACGGCGACGAGTCAGATGTTCAGCCTGGCGTGCAGCGTTGCGTTCGCGTTCCTACCCGAACGAGTCGGACGGCGGCCGCTTTTGCTGCTGAGCATGGCGCTCATGTGGTTAGTCTTTACGCTGATCACCATCTGCACTGGACGTGAGTATAATGTCCTGCTTTGCAAGCGACGGCAGTCCTGACAGAACACAGTCTTCGTCGAGAAAGGGCAGAGCTGGTCAGGATCGAAATCAGCATCCTATGCATCTGTCGCGTTCATCTATCTGTACAGCGGCGTACATAATCTGGGATGGACGGGAGCCATGATGGTTTATGTGGTCGAGGTGCTACCATACACACTCCGAGCAAAAGGCATCGCGCTCTTCTGGTTGCTCACGGGCGCAGCCGGGGCGTTCAACACGTACGTGAATCCGCTGGGACTGGAAGCGTTCGACTGGAAGTTCTACTGGTTCTACGTGGCGTGGATTGCTGTCGAGTTTGCAGTCGTGTACGTGTTCTTCATTGAGACGAAGGGCCCGAGTCTGGAGGCGGTGGCCATGTTGTTCGATGGCAAGGACGCAACGGTGGGCAAAGTCAATAAGGTGGTGGACGCAGTCAAGGAGACTGAGTGCAACGTGGAACATGTGGAAATGGTCGAGAGCGGCAAGAAGGACAGCCAACAGTAATTGGTGATCTGCCAGTGTGCCGGCGGTCCGGTTGGTCGTCGCCAAGGCGTCTGTTCGTGGACGCACTGGCCAGGCGTGGATGACGTGCTGGGGATCGGTCTGGGGTAGCCGGCAATCGTTTATATCAAAGCTCCCGGGCCGTTGTGCAGGATGAACCTCTGCATCTGCTCCGTGATGCGTGCTCTCCCATGAATCGGTGGTGTTTGCGACGCGTCAACAGTGACGCTGCATCAAGAACCGGCGGTGATGATGCGGTCCCTGCGCCAGATGAAAGGGGCCGCGATCCGCAGCAAGGCGGCGACGGGCGACGCATTTGGATGGGAGAAAGGACAGAGCACAAGCCCTTGTCTGCGCAAACGACGCGTGGTTGGCTGGGCCTGGAGTGGACAGCTGTGAAGAAGAACAAGAGCTTTGGGGCCTGGGCGGGCTTGGCGGCGCAGGGCTGAGCTCACTGCTGAGCACCAGCTCCCGCAAGGCCCCAGGCGCAATCCGCCGCGGCCAATGCGACATCGCACTCAACTCCCCGACAACCGCTCTTGAGCATGCCCGCTGCTGCCTTTGCGCCAGCAGCAGCCCTCCTCCCCCATGTCCGCCTCCGCCAGCTCCCGCGACAATAGCCATCCCTACGCCGAAGCTTCGCAGAGTCGCAGCCGCACGCCCTCCGGTCACTCGACGCCCCACGAACGCCAGGCTAGCGATGACGAAACGAACCTGCTCGACGACGACCCGCTGGGCCCCGGCTTGCAGGAGCAGTGCGATCCCTCTCCCAGGCTGCTCGCGCGTCACCCGCTGACCCCCGCAGGGTGTCCTTCAAGCGCCGTAACAAGAGCCTGAGCTCCAATGGCATCACGCTCTCCGCACTCCCCAAGCTGTTCACCTCGCGCCAGTCCACGCCCATCCAGCGCCCCTCCTCGTCGCGCGCCGAGCACCGTCGCATACGTAGCAATTCCGTTCTCGACAACCCCGACGTCGCTGGTAACTTGGTCGACGACTCAAACGATGCGAAGGATTCGTCTGGTGTTGATTGGTACATCGAGGGTCCCGGCCGCCGCGTAGGTTATGACGACCTCACAGCTATCGATTGGATCTTTGAATATGCCAAGGAGCGACAGCGCCTGCGCTTGCTACACGCCGGCGCATCAGGCGTTCTGGGCCAGCTCAAGCAGATTGGGGACGCGAGTCAGATCTGGATCGTGCTGATCCTAACAGGTCTGGCAAGCGGATTGGTCTCCGCCTGCATCGATGTTGTGAGTGACTGGCTAGGCGACCTGAAGACGGGATATTGCAAGAACGAGGGTGGAGACGGCAAGTTCTACTTGCATAGGAACTTCTGCTGCTGGGGATACGCTGGTATGCACATTCATCTTTTTCTGTCTGCGTCGCTGACACCTCGCAGAACTGGCGCAGTGCGCCGACTGGCATCCCTGGAGTAGTGCTCTTGGCGCCACCTCCAAGTCCGGCAGCTACATCGTCGAATACCTCTTCTTCATTATTTTCTCTGTACGTCATAAACTAGTGATGCGCCGCCATGTTACTGACGATTGACAGGTCCTATTTGCGGCATGTGCCACTATCTTGGTCAAAAACCACGCCATTTATGCCAAACATAGCGGCATCCCTGAGATTAAAACCGTTTTGGGTGGTTTTGTCATACGCTACTTCATGGGCGGCTGGACCTTGATCATCAAGTCCCTCGGCCTGGTACGTCCCTGCATTGCAATGCGATTGCATCTGACTAATAATAAAACAGTGTCTCTCTGTCGCTTCCGGGCTGTGGGTTGGCAAAGAAGGGCCCTTGGTCCATGTCGCCTGCTGCTTCGCAAATCTTTTCATGAAATTCTTCAAAAATCTTAATGGCAACGAAGGTTAGCTCCATGCTCCTCAAATTGACTCCATCTGCTAACAATTTTGCAGCACGCAAACGGGAGGTACTCTCTGCGGCTGCCGCTGCTGGTATTTCAGTGGCTTTCGGAGCTCCCGTTGGAGGTGTGCTTTTCAGTCTTGAGGTACGTTCAGCCCTGAACTTCAGCCTCTACATAGCCTTCCCGCTCACTGTTTCAGACTCTGTCCTATTACTTCCCAGACAAAACTATGTGGCAGAGCTTCGTCTGCGCCATGACTGGCGCGGTCGCTCTGCACTGGTTCGATCCGTTCCGAACGAACAAGCTTGTCATGTATCAAGTCACCTACCATTCCGGATGGCATGGGTTCGAGATGGTCCCCTACGCCATAATCGGTATCCTCGGCGGCCTTTACGGCGGCTTCTTGATCAAGCTGAACCTTAAGATAGCCGAGAGACGACGCGACAGCCCCTTCTTTAACGGACCAATTCGTGAAGTGGTTGCCGTCAGCCTCGTCACGGCCTTGATCAACTTCCCCATCAAGTTCATGCGCGCGCAGGCTACAGAACTGCTTTACGTGCTCTTTGCCGAGTGCCGAGACATCATGGATGACCAGCTCGGCCTCTGCAAGGCAGGAAAGGCCAATACCGAAGTTATCTCTCTCCTGATTGTCTCCGCTATTCTCGGAGTTATCCTTGCAGCGGTCAGTTTCGGACTTATGATCCCTGCTGGTATTCTTCTTCCTTCAATGGCCATCGGAGCCCTCTATGGACGCGCTGTGGGACTCATTGTCCGAGTCATGCACATGTCGCACAAGAACAAATTTCCGTTCACTGCGTGTGAACCTGACGTGCCATGTATTACGCCAGGCACTTACGCCATTATTGGCGCCGCTTCGGCCATCGGCGGAGCGACGCGCATGACGGTCTCGATCGTGGTCATCATGTTTGAGCTGACGGGAGCGCTCACGTACGTGTTGCCCATCATGATCGCTGTCATGATCAGCAAATGGGTTGGCGACGCGATTTCACCGCGTGGTATCTACGAAGCCTGGATTCACTTCAACGGGTACCCATTCTTGGACAACCGCGATGAGGACGGCTCATCAGTTCCCGACGTGCCGGCATCGCAGGTTATGACCCGTATTGAGGACCTCGTCGTGATCACGGCGACCGGACACACGATCGAGAGCCTGCGCAGCTTGCTGTCACAACACTCGTTCCGCGGCTTCCCCATTATTGATAACCCGCGCGACGCAATACTCCTCGGGTATATTTCACGTACAGAGCTCGCATATGCACTTTCGGTGGCGATATCGTCGCCTCGCAACCTCTCGATGGACACGGAGGCGTTCTTTGCCCATCAGCCCCTTTCTGATCCGACAACCAGCCTCGATCTTCGACCGTGGATGGACCAGACACCAATCACGCTCAATGCGCAAACTAGCCTTCAGCTGACAGTGAGCATGTTCTCCAAGCTGGGGCTGCGCTACGTCATCTTCGTCGAGAAGGGCTGCCTTCGCGGTCTGCTGACGAAGAAGGACGTGTGGTTCGTGCTGAACGGCGAGGGCGAGATCAGAGAGTCGGGGAACATCGTCGGGCGGGGCTCGCTGAGGGCGGAGGGGTTCGCGGCGGAAGAGAGGGGGCTGCTGGGCGCTGACGAGGACGAGGACGAGGAGGATGGCAATAGAGCACACGGCCTTGGTTAAGGGAGGCCGGTTTGTATGGTTGGGTGTTTTCTTTCTTGTAGGAATATGGGCTTCAAGGCAACGGACTGGTTGATAGAGGATTTTTCCTGTTGCATAGAGTAAACGTGGGATACACGGCGGTCTTAGTCACGCAGGTAAGAACACGTGCATTATTACTTTCTAGAAAGGCTGGTGCGGGTGGCTTGCTACCCCAAAGCGTGCAAGTGGTGGAATAACGTTGACGGCAGGAGGCGCACAAGGTCGTCGGGTCGGCCCGGACGAAGTCTATGCGCAAGGCAGGGTCCTCCGTCGGCCAAGAGAGCAGAGAGGGCGCTGAAACACGACAGAAGGAGAGGCGGTCGAACGAACGATCCTGGTGTGGGATCTCGATGATTCTCAGAATCTCGACGGGCAGATCCACCGGGAGAAATGCGGGCCCTTTCTCTGGATCCTCACCCCCCTTCGCGGAAGACCGCGTGGAGTCTCGTGTCTCTGCTTGCAGCCGCAGCGAGAAATGTCCGAGTGCGATGGGGCCTTCATGAAACGATTTTGCGTCGCAAGCTTGCATGTGCAACAGTGCGACTTAAAGAGAGTGGTCCCACGGCCGGGCCAGAGGAGCGGGAATGGGCATTCTCGAACCGTGGATGAAGACAGACCGAGGGGAGGTCAGCAAATCAGGAGGCCTCAGGCATCACTTGGACAAGGGTGGGCGGAGGCATTATTTGCCGCTGGCGGAAGCCGCCGGCGGTCACCCCACGATCGAGTGCTGATCTGGTGATACGGGGCCAAGCTGGATCAAGTGGGGTGGGGCAGCCATCGCTCCACTTCAAGCAATCCAGGGTGCAAGAATGACGCTGCCGTCATTCGTCGCTGCTGGGTTCCGAGCTATCTTCGTGCAGGTGGAGCACAATGCGCGCTGTCAGGTTGTCTGCACGGGAAGACGAGGAAACCGTGAGGGGCCTGAGTTCTGAGGGGGGCTGCGTGTCGCGTGCGGAGGTGGCGCCAGCCTGCAGGGCACGCAGCGCATCAGACGACCGTAGCCCGACCATGATTTCACTCCACTGAAAATCGCCCAGTCAAGGGCGGTATATCAGTTCGACCTTCTCCGCACTTCACGGCCCTGTCACAGCCCTGCAAATTAAACCAAGCACGACACACAACCAAGCGACACACCCGTCAGCGGATACCTATACTCACCAACCAATCATTGTGCCGAGGATACCGAGGTCGTCCAAGCTACACTCCGTCTCCTTAAAGAAGAAGGCACACAGCCACATTCCCGGATATCCACGCATTAAACCCGCTCGACTCCTCCAAGAGAAGCTTAGCTGTTATGGCTCCCAACGCTCCGCGTCCCTTCACCACCTCCGCCCGCGTCCACCCCGCTCTCTCTCTCCATCAGCCGCACCACGCCCCTCTGCCCAAGATGACTGCTCCTGCGCCTGCGAGCCGCCTGGGACGCTTTTTCCTGCCCGTGACCGGACTTCTGTTCATCGGTACGTACTCCGTCCGACCACATGTCAACATTTCAATTCGTCTTACTGATGTGAAGGCCCGGTGATCGCAGGCGCGGCAGCAACCAACTACCTCGACAAGCGCTACTCGCCAACCCACACGACCGGCCTGTCGGCCACCGAAGTGCGCGCCCTGCGCCAGCGCGAGCAGAACGCCGCCCTGATGTCTGCCTACGGCGACCGCGAATCGCTCGAGGACGTGCAGCGAGCCATGGAACTCTATGAGGTGCAGTGATACCATACCTCCTCCCCATTTACACCTAATTCCCACCTCCTCCGCTCGAAAACCTGGATACGCTGTTCTACCTCGCGAACTCCACGGATTGCAACCGGATGGCACACCTCCCTCTCTCTTCCTTTTTGTCGATGATTGGCTCATTTCTAATATTCTTTGCGACCGTTTGACTTACGATCAGTGTTCTTTCTTTTTCTTCTTACAGGCCGCGAGGAAATGAGCTCTATCAACATCATCGACAAAAAATCCGTTCTCTTCTTGCAACTTTATACCCCTTCCCGGTTAGGGGCACAGCAATTTGATGGCATTTGGTGGAGGAGTTTTCTTCTGGTGGGGAAAAGGACGGGGATGAGGACAAGCCCTCGCAGGCATACAATCGGCGTTGATCTTCGGTGTGAAATTTTGGCATACGGCATGGGACGGCGTTTTGGGGGGACACGGAGTCCTGTTGCTCGGATATCCCCAGCTCGTGTGGAGCAATTGCTGTTTCTGGATACGAAATGAATTATTTTCAATAATCCTGTGGCTTCGTGCTTGATATCAACGTGTTAGCTTGTCGCTTCTTGTTTTCTGGCTGGAGCCCGACTTCTTCAATTGCGTAATTTGGTGGGCGTTTTGAGGCTAGCAAGGTGGTTCGTGCCTCCAGCGCGGGTAGAACCGGGTGACAACTCTAGACATTACCCGGCCAAGCATCGTGAAATTGAAGTCGGAAGCGGATGCGGTAGTTCAGCTGCTGCGTGTCTTTATCCGAGATGTTGACGCGGCATTGGCAATGCATAACATCGAGTAAAAGATTAGCCGAGCGTAAAACAACGGAAAACGACAGAAAAACGTCTTGCATCTCAAGAGGAGATGCTACACCGAAGTTTTTCCGAATGGTGTTGAGTCGGGGGCAGATATCCACCACAGCCCTCTCAGAATCAGGTTCAGGTTCTTTCCGGCCCTGGAATGCGGGATGGAGCTAAGCTCAGGCGGATGAGGTCATGGAGGAAGGCGCGGAGCAGGGGCGACTTTCGGAGTAGCCTCCGCCCGGCATTACGCCGAAACGTGACAGGAAGCCAGACTCAACTTCAACGACACCCCATCGTCTCTCATGCCACTGCTGGATCCAGCCGCCAACATGCCTGCTTCACTGCTTGTCGATGTCCGGACGCCTGCCGAGTTCGCCACAGGCTTTCTGGACGACGCCATCAACATCGAGTACCAAGACATTGACCAGCTTGCCCACCGACCTGGCGTCTCTAAACAGGACGACATAACCTTGTACTGCCGCTCTGGGCGCCGCTCGGCCATTGCCCTCGACACTCTGAAGTCGCTGGGTTTCGAAAACGTCCGCGATATTGGTAGCTTCGAGTCTGCTCAGGAAACGCTTCGCCGCGAGAAAGAGGAAAAAGCCGCAGCCCAGCTCCAGCACCCACCCGCTTCGCCTTCCAAGCAATCGCTCGAGGGGTCCCACAAAGCCCTTCTGGATGGGCTGCGTGCTTTGGATTGAATCCTCCTGTTTCATGGTATGCAAGAAGCATGGGTCGAATACAACCACGCCGTTGTCTGAACAGCCAACTGCATGTGCACGGTGCGCACCTAGCCGCTTTCCGCTCACCTCCCTGACGAGCATTCGAGATCTGCAGCAACCAGCTCATCGCGCTGCCCATGTACCACTACTACTCCAGGTACTTGGCCGTTGTCGTGTCGGAAAACGCTCACCGACCTCTTGTCCGCTGACCTTCTGCAGCTGCAATTCCATGCTTTCTTCGTACCTCAGCTCTTCCACCTTGATCGTGTGTACCATGCTTGCTGCAGCTCGCCGGTATTGGTCATCAACCCTACCCTGGCCCCTCCTCCTGATTCGCTCATCCCCCCGTCGCCAAGGTTCTGTAGCGCCCGTATCTTCCATTTGTGTGCCGCGCACTGTTGAGTCCGCATACGATTGCGAGGTCAGCAGACGGTATACTTCCTGCGATTCGCTTTCTGCAGCCCTGCTGTTTTCCTCACCGGCGGTCCCGATTCTTCGTTACATCCGATGTTCCCTAGCGCTCTTGTTTCACTCCATACCAGCTTGCTTGCTTGCTAGTCCATGTCGACGTACCAAAGCCGCTCCGATGCCTCCAGCAGCAGGGCCCTACCTTCACTTCTCATTGTTCCATGCCCTTGGTGACTCCTTGGCCCTTCTGACAGTCTAACGGGCCGGGCTTCCTATCTGCAAACCGACCGATCCGATGTTAATGGTTGCATCAGCCCTAAAATCCCAGGACGACTCGTTCCACAAAAGACTTGTCAACAACCCCTTGTCGCATGATCCGGAAACCCTCCGCTGCTAGGTCGATGGTTGGAGCCAGCATCTGTTTCAGCTTCCGATATGCTGCTGACTTCGTTCGAATGGCCCTTCCGGGATGCCACGCCCTTGTTGGCCAACACCCACAGAAGCTGAAGGATGCAGGTACGTGTCCGCTGTGCGTTTCTTCACAACGCAAGAGACAGGGCTGCTGCCCTTTTCAATTGGAAGAGGCAGGTGTCCGGACCGCGCCTTGTGTAACCTCAGCAACCTCTGATTACTGAACCGCATGGCCTTGCAGCCCTCACCAGCCCTAGTACCACCTCAACACCCTTGTCCTGTCGCACCCAGTACTCACCACCCTTTTCCTTCAACCACGATTTCCACCTGTTCCTGCAGCTTTTTTTCCATTTTGAGCCCGGCCCCTGTGGTTTACGATGCCCGTCGAGGACCTGGCATTTGGAACGGTCTCATCCGGGGCTCTGGGTGTCCTGAACCGTGGTTGACATCCAGGAGTGCCGAGAGATTCGTCATGCACGCCAAGGGTCAGCGTGCGACCTTTGGGGTTACACAACATGAGGTCTGATGTCCGTATGCAGTACCGTGCTTTGTCAGAGGAGACTTGTCACAGCCGGGCCAACTCTCTTTCGACTCCATGCCAGCACACGCACTCGGTCTTATTCTATTCGAAATTTGGTCAAGATTCATCAGTAAAGATGCCAGTTGCTCATCTGCACGTTAAGAGGAAGCGACAGATATCGATAGCCAGTCCTATCATCTCTACGGTGCAGGGCCCGACATCAGCCAGCCGCTGCTCGCCATCGGCATTGACAAGAGTCCCGAAGCCGATCAATCGTCATGCACAACAGTCCGGCCACGCGACACTGTACGAGTCCTGCACGCATTTGGAGGGTAGCACATTTCACAGCCAGCTGTCCTACCCCGGGATCCGGAAAACCTAGAATGCCCCTTCGAAGCTGCGTCATGCAGTTCTTCGCCAAGCTCACACGCAAGCTAGAGTACAGCATGCTGGTTCAGGGTGTGCCCTGATCAATGCTTCACACGGGTAGCCGCATTGTGAATATTGTGGCCGCTTGGCAGTGCCACGACGTCATGTGGATTCTCCTGTCAGGGCGGCGTGTGACAAAATTACCTTCTTTAGCAGATGAACCAGTCGGAACAAATGCAAGGCAGATCCGCAAGCCACCGCACATGGGCTCGGCATGGTTGAACCGTGGATGGCCATTATCGTGGCGTTCTCCTTGACAGCGAAGCGGACAGACATCTGGATTCCAATAAAAAAGCATCTACCCGTGCCTGCACGAAAATAAATACCGTCAGATCTGCATGGCAACCGCCAGCCCTCAGCTGATGCTCGCATTAGGTCTGTGCCATCCCAAGACATGAACATCATTGCTACAGAATGCGATTCCTGCAGGTTCTCTTTCATCCTCGACCATGGTTCAGAATGCCTGAGATAAGAAATGACTCACAGATGCATCCGCCTTCAAAGGGGTGGCGCTTCCAACCATCCGTCTCACAGAGGCTGCTTCGTCGCGTCACGAGATCAGCTCAGAGCGACGTCAGCACTGCGGGAAGCCGTGCCGCGCGTTCTGCGCTCAGCATTTCTTCTCGTCCTCACAGATGCAGCAAGCCGCCCCATTATCGTCACAATCTTCCGTCGAATGAGGAGAAGTCCGCCTGCCAGCATCTTTCGCGAGTGATGGGGTTGCCGTCTGGTCGCTGCTGTCAACGGTCGTGGGTGGCTCATGACGGGTTGCCGCCTAAACTCCTTGCTGCGGCCAGCGACATGCGAACCGCGGCGGGGGCGGAAACCCCAACGTTCAGCTGTCTCGTCTCGGAGAAATTAAAAAGCAACGACAATTAGGCCTCAACGGCTCAGCTACATAACACATGACGACTCTACCATGCAACTTGCATGTTTCACAATAGAGCAGTGTGTTGCGCTGTGCAGTACAACAGTTGTATAGGCTCACCGCGGATAGGCAACCATCCATTCCTTTAGGCGCCCCGAGCTTTTTCTTTTTTGCTTTTTCTTCGACAAGCATGCTCGAAACGAGATGTTTCTTCCTTCCCGCATCCCGCCCCTCCCTTCTGGCACGATGACTGTGAGATCCGCATGCTGTCGTGCCACACAGCCTGAGGCTTGAACTAACGGAAGGAGGCGGAAGGAAGCCGATCTCCCCGAGACCGTTGTGGACGCCTCCCGGGCGCCAACAGCGGTGTGGTAGCCCCTATGAATTTCTTTTTGATTCCTCTGCTCGAAACGGTGGGCATGCAGCGCGTTGAGCGTGCAGAAATTGGTTCGTACTCCTGCAGGTCAGCTTTTCCAGATGGGCACGCTGGGTCTTGCTTACGGGCATCTTGACTTCTTCGAGGACGTCAAAGGGCCGATCGAGGGCAGGCCGTTTGCAAAGTGAACACAGCGTCGTGTGATTGCAACTTGCGTCCAGGGCAGGGGAATCTATCTAGTCAGCGAAGTGTTACCCTTGAGGGCATTGGTGTTTGACCACCCTTGAGATCAACCTCTTGCCCCCTACTCTCTCATCAACCAAAGTCGATCCCTATTAATCAATCAGGACTGGCAAGTTCGATCGTACCCCCGGCATTGTAGTAGATTCCTGCAGTGATCCGATCGGATACCTGCTGGGGCTGTGAGAAGCACTGCTGGCGTGTCACCTCGAGAGACTGCAAGCAGGTGCCTACCCACTTCAACCCTGTCTCATCTTTTTCGTCCTGCTTTTGGCTCCCGCTTCCCCGAGTGCAAGTGCCCGTGTGATCCAACTCTCCGTTCGAATATTTGATATTTTTTATTTTCGGTCTGCAGGAACGACGACGCGTAT
The DNA here is from genome assembly GCA_009801085.1 of Lasiodiplodia sp. COLG20. Taxonomy (NCBI): domain Eukaryota; kingdom Fungi; phylum Ascomycota; class Dothideomycetes; order Botryosphaeriales; family Botryosphaeriaceae; genus Lasiodiplodia; species Lasiodiplodia sp. COLG20. The sequence continues at coordinate 164,175 of VNWV01000021.1, read as the reverse complement.
GTAGCTTATTTCACTTTCTGCAACTACGCGAGCTTCGTATCTGCGCCGTTATTCTCTAGCGTAGCCGGGGTTTCCCGGGTTTCCCTACAGCAAGGCAGAGGAGGGAAAGGATAGATTTTGGGGGCGGAGCAAGAAGACTGGCTGCAAGGAAGGGGGGGGGGAAGCGAATACGCCGGCCGGGTCCCGGCCTCGTTAGCCTCACTTTTTCTTGCGATGCAACAAGCAGCACGACATGTGAGGGTAGTAAACCCGCGGCGAGAACGCAGAAGGATCAATTTTCTTTTCTTCTTTTTATCATCGTCTGTAGTCGCCCGTCCATACAAGGTGGATGATGTACATGGTACGTAGTATGCAAGGCAGATGGCGCCATGCTGGATTCGTCCTGCTGGTTGCTATATTCGGCAGTTTTGATTCAAGTATTTGTCCGCTTTTTGGTCGCCTTGCTGCGGTTCGCGACCGATCGGGTTTGGACGGGCTGCGTGAAGACTTGCTACAACAGCGTCAGATACAACCGAACCCCCTTGTCGGTGCGACGCTTGCTTTGCACACCACTTGGCATTTTTTCTTAATTTTTGCTTCTCTCTTACCCACTGATGTTCTTTATGGAGAGATCGCTAGTAGGTAATTTGCACTCCGAGTCCTGTTTCATTTTCAGTCGCCCATTGATGTGGGTTCAGGCAGAAAGTATGTTTGCGGGAGTTTGGGGAGCATGCAGGGCCTTGAGGTCGGTGCTACATGATTTGTCGTTAGGGCTGAATGCGAAGGGGAAGGCAGCGCGGAAAGACATTGTGAAGGCGCTGTTAAGTCGCAAGCTTGACCTACTGTTCGATCTTTTTCATGCTAATCCGAACGAAGTAGGATGGCTATTTGGGCCTTATAACCCTTTCTATTCACGTCAAGTTTCCAACATGGCACTGATATGAAAGGTAGATGGATAGAAAAAAAAAAATAAGTATGGGAGAGGGCTCATAGTTCTTCAAGTCACCGGAGCAAAACTCTCTTCCTCGGGCGTGTTGGCTTTTTTTATATATATAAAAAAAAACTAGCTTCTTGACTACGGATTGTCGTGTATACTCGCTGAAATATTGGAGAGTAACGGAGGAAAATGTGCTCCAAAATTCTGTGGGGAAACAAGTAAACTGGAATCGAAAGAATATTGACTCTTGAATTTTTTATGTCGATACACATTCGAACAACAGAAACTCTTGATTAGAAACAACCTAGTTTTCCTTCAAAAGGATGAAAATAACACCGAAATGAAAAAAGTAGACGACACAAACCATGCTAGCGCAGTAGACTGTCTTTGGTATAATAGCCTCAAGTCCCAAGTATTAGATGTAGGAATAGAGGTTGGTTTCTTCTGCATTTTCATCAATACCCATCAATCAACCCCCGGATCGTCCACGCTACCCGCTAAACCAAACGAGTATGTAAACAGACAAACAAGATTTAATCGTCACTGTAGAGCGCCGGCATGACAACCAGTAGAACGTCGCAAAACGTAGCATCGATTTTTTTTTAGACGCCATATATATGTCAGGCGGGGAAAAATTCTTGGTATCCAGCATACACAACATCCACACATATCTACATCGAACCGAACCCTCAAACTTCCGTCTACTTCGTCCCCTCCACAACCCCCTTCTCAATCATCCCCAGCCCCTCTCTCACAGCCGGGCAGAAATGCCACCTTAGAATCTCGCCCTCCCACACCGTCGTCGCGAAGGGGTTACTGCTCTCGATCTCCATGCCTAGCGGGTTGAAGACGCCGTCGCCCTTGCGCTCTTCCGTGTGCCACAGCGGGGCGATCTTCCTGCCGTGCACCTTGGCGACCTTGGATAGCAGGGACACCATGGCGAGGCAGGACTTCTCGGGGAGGTGGAGAGACGCGGTCATGAGCTGCTTGGAGAAGGCGGCGACGCGCATGGGCGGGACGGCGCGGATGGCGGTGGCGGGGAGGAGGACGGAGGAGAGGGAGCGGAGGAGGAGGACGGTGGTGGTCTGGACGTTGACCTTGTTGGTGGGAGCGGAAGAAGAGGCAGATTGATGGGCTTGTGGGTTGTTCGGGTCAGGCAGGTGGAGTGAGTTTGCGCTGAGCTCGATGTCCGGGTTGAGGCTGACGGGGTATAAGGTGCGGTAGAGGTGGGTGATGAAGAAGTTGAGGTCTAGGTGTAGGGTGGAGGCTGCTTTGCTAGCGTCCTGGCCCTGCAGGAGGGCGAAGGCTGTGATGACACAGAGAAGTGATTCGCGCGTGGCGTTGCGGGCGCCGATGGAGTCTTCATCCTCCTCCTCATCCTCCTCATCTTGATCTTGAAGACTCTCAGCATCATTGATCAGGTCCTTCAAGGCTTCAAGGATGTCGCCGAAGAAGTCTTGGTTAATGAGGTGGGCGTAGCGGGCGAGACCCTCGAGCACGGCACCCATCAGAGACGGACTTCGGGATTTAAGGATGCGGAAGTAGGCGACAAAGACGAGTTTGAGCGTCTCGGCCTGCATTCTGTCGCGCTCCTCGTGGCTTACTGCAGCGTCAGCCTCCTTCATCTCCTTCTCGATGGCCTTTTGCTCCTTCATGATCTTGCGTAGCTTCTTGGTGCGGAACTCGCGCTTCTCCTTGGGCTTCTTGCCCTTTGGCTGGTCTTCTTCCGGCTTGTCAATCCTATCATACGAGCCCTTGGAGGAGAACTCAGAAAGGAGACGCAGATGCAGGAAGGTGTTGAGAACACTCTCGTGGACATTGTAGTTGCGACCCTTGAGCATTTTCGTGATCATGGTGACGGCATCCAGGGAGACATTGCCATCCTCATCATCCTCGAAGACCTTCTCCAATGTTTCCCTACATCTAACGAAATCGCCGTCGATGGACCTAGTGCTCAGCTTGTCGACGAGGATCTTTATGATGTCTCCGCGGAAGTTGAAATGAGGCACGGAGGCCAAGAGGTTGCAAGCACAGCTGATGGCAACAGTCGCCAGGCCGGCAACACTGTCCGAGGAACTGGGTTTGCTGCCTTTGGCGCATTGAGCCAGATCACGGACGTAGTCTTGGTATCCGTGGACGATAGCCTGCTCGAAGTTGCGCAGACGGCGGACTTCTCTGGAAAGCTTCTCCTTCAGCGCATCGTCAGTCAGAGGACGTATCCTGTATCCGGGAATGATGTCCTTGTAGACGGCAGCCTGGGTGGCGAGGGCCAGCTTCTTGACGGTGACATTGTTGGAGCTGGCGAACTCGGCCAGCTGCTTCAGCACGCCAACATGCTCCTCAGGGTCCTCGTTGATCAGCTCGGCCAGTCGCGCAAGCTCCTCTTTGGCATCCATAATCTGCTGGCGAGCCGATTTCTTTGGGGCCTTAACGACGACCTTGTTCTCTTCATCCTCATCTTCCTCGCTGTCCTCGTCGCTACTGGTTCCGAGAAAGCTGTCGTCGTCGTCTCCCTCGTTTTTCTCGGGCTCTGCGACGTGGACCTGCTCTATGCGACCATCCTGAGTCTTTATAGGCAGGCGATTGGCCTCCTTCTTCTTGTTCAGCGAGCGCGGGCGGTTTTCGTAATCCTGCTCGAGGTCCCACTTCGAGTTGGCAAAGCTGGATTTGGCGAGAGAGCGGTTGGGCGAGTCGCTGGCGGAGTCGTCGTCATCGGGAGGCGACAAGCGCCGTCTCTTGGCAGCAGGCAGGCGGGCCATTGTGGACGGGAGAGCGGGGAGGAAGATGTTTGCGGTGCTGCGGGATGCTTGAAGCGCGGGCCCAGGAATTTTTTGGACGCCGGTCGGCGAATTGCTGGTGCCAAGCCCCGACAAAAAGTTCATGGACGCTCTCCTCCGCATCAAACCCGCAGTCAACACCACACCACTGCCTGTTACTTGCCCATCATGCGGCCGCTTACCGACACCGAGACTCAGACGCTCTTCACGAAGCTGGCCAACTACACCGGCCGCTCGTTGAACCACCTGATCGCCCCGCCCACCGGCCCGGAAAACGACCGCCATGTCTTCCGCATTCAGCACAGCCGCGTCTACTATGTGCGCGAGAGCATCGCAAACCTCGCTACCAGCGTCGCCCGCCCCAATCTGCTCTCTCTCGGTACTTGCATTGGCAAGTTCACCAAGACTGGCAAATTCCGCCTACACATCACCGCCCTCGATGCCATCGCGCCGCACGCCCGCTACAAGGTCTGGATCAAGCCCAACGGCGAAATGCCCTTCCTGTACGGCGGCAATGTCCTGAAGGCTCATATCGGCCGCTGGAGCGAGGACTGCCCCGAGCATCAAGGTGTCGTCGTCTACTCCATGGACGATACACCTCTGGTAAGTGCTTCCTGGATGAAAGAGACCGCGCAGCGCTGATTGATGATTCAGGGTTTCGGTGTCACTGCTCGTTCCACTGCTGAGGGCCGGCGTCTCGATCCTACCGGCATTGCTACCTTCAGGCAGGCCGATATTGGAGAGTACCTGAGAGAGGAAGACACTCTCTTCACCACCACCTGAGCTTGTGCGTCCGTCTAATGTTCGACCATACATCTATGATACCCGAGCTTTGGCACAATACTTGGAGGGAAGAGATGCGTCACATTACAGGGTACCTCACACCGGACAAGAAGGACAATTGGAGACTTATCTCCAACCCTGGCTCAAAGCATTGGAGTTCTGAAGAGGGACAAAAGCATTTGGCGGCGTTTTGGGCGGAGCAATTGCGTTTCAGTCGTATTAACGAAAAAAGAATTTGAGAGGTCGCCTTGCGGTTGTCTAGCCTCCAAGGCCAGAGTCTAGCTCTTGCATTGCAGTGTTCCCGTCTTTCCGCCGTCTGGAATTGAAAAAAGTTCGCTTTGATTTTCTTTTGCTTGAAGTCTATCTGTCGTTTCTTCTTTTCTTTTTCTTTGCTCTGTCCTCGTATCTTTTGCCTACCGAGACCTGAAGAAAAGGGAATCGCCCAGCCGATGCCGATGCCGTGCTGCCCCGCCTCTTGTCAGCCAACCACACTCGATACGGATCTGATCTCAGCCACACCACCTCTCACACAGACCCACCAGACCAAGAGGTCCGCCGTCCGGCGTTTCCGCAAGCGAGTGATACCACCGACGCATCCTCCTCTCAAGTTCTAGAACACTGCAGTCTATATGCGGGCACTGACTTTTTGCGCCCTCCCTGCAACTTGCATAGGCTAATGCCGGGCTAAAAACAAGGCAGCAGCGATAGAAGCAGAGCATAGTCATCACGATATTGAAAGCACGGCAGGTTGAGAAGAAGTCGACCGGCAGAAGCCGCCCGTCAGATCATACCTACATGCGTACACGAAGAACAACCACAATCACCAACTCATCACCTTCCCCCCTCGCAGCGGCATAGAGTTCAATCTGAATCTAGTTTCTTCCCCGGAACGGCCTCCGGTCGATGCTAATGTCTATTGGCCCTTGCCTTCCCAATAACGCTAACAATTCCGCCATCCTCGCTCACGCCCAAGACATGCAGGGGCGTTGACGTGTACAATTACCGCATGCACGTTGAGTATGTATGTACACATCACCCTCCTCGCTGGAACATGTGCCTATGTTTAGTCTCTCTTCCTGCGAAGAACCACAGCAACAGACCCTTGCACGGTTTGGCTGCATGAACAAAACAAGATGAACGCCCGCCAACAACGTCCCGACCCGCAGCTTGTCTTATGTTGGTTTGCCTCTTCGTGTATGCACGTCAAAGCTGCGTTAGCCCAGTCCTGAATTTTACGGGACAATAAACCAAGGAAAAAGAAAAGGACATCATCACACTTGTCCCCCCCACTTGGTGCCGGACGTGACGTGGTGACAAGTTCCGCACCCTCGTTAGCCTCACACAATCGTGCTTGTTGGCAGGACGGGGTTTGCATCCTTCCGGTAACCGGTTACCGAGTTGTGGAGAAGGAATAGTGGGGATCATCTTTGCTTTTTCCTTTCGAGCTACCAGGACAGTGCTGCCGAGCATGCCTCCTATTGGAGAGTAAACGACATCCTGAAGCATTAACAGCTGGGTTTTGTATACAACACAAATGAAAGAAATTAAACGGCAAGCTTCCCCGAACATAGATTGACCGTTAGAGAGCGTGTGAGGGATCTTGATTAATAAAGATGGGGGCTATCTTCGCAGTAAGACAGCAGCAACGTGAGACCGCGTTCTACATGTATGCCAGCCGCAGGACGCATGCGCGAAGAAAACTGTCGCGGCTGTTTGATTTTCTTCCCCGCTGCACCTTGATATGAACATACATCGGAGCTTTCGGGAGACATCTTCGTGGCTGCTGCTTCTCGCGTGGGCGTCAGGCATACAGCCAGCCACTTTCGTGAGCATGTGAAAGCCATGCGGTTGTCGTCGTGTATGCCGGCGCTACCAAGTCCGCCCTGCAGGATGCATGATGGGAGAGAAAAAAAGAAAGAAAGGTACCAGTTCCTTTGCTTGAAGATCGTCAAGCGTGTGTTCTTCGACGGCAAACGCTTCCATGCATGGGAGGTTGGCGACACAAATCGTTGACGTTGTCAGACTTCAGGTCGGATGACTGACGGACAAATGAATGATCTTAAATATAATTCGGATGGCTTCTCAGGAAATGAATAAGTTCAAAGTGAAGACAAGGCGGTTATTCAGCATGAAGTCAACCGTTAGCAATCGTCTGCAGCCTGGACGGCCTCTATTCTCAGATTATTTAAGGACGACCTTCGCTACTCTAAGACAAATCCGGTAATCAGAAGCAAATAAAACCTGCCCGCCGAGAAATAGGCGAGGCTTAATGATTCACATTCCTCTTTCCATGTGCACTAATAATCCTACGCCGCCGACAACACGATTAACATCTTTCCAGGTCAACGGCTCATCCATGTCACCGCCCTAGTGCCAGCTTGACAGCACTGCGGAGCAAGTTTTCCATTATTTTCCCTTAAAAGTCATAGCAGAAGCTACGAACAAGACAGTCGAATGCCAAGGTCGAAAAGTCCAATAAATAACCCAATTAACTTGAAAGAAGAGCAAAACATAGCAGAGCACGAGCTAGTAACGAGCTTATACAAGGCTTGGAATTTCAAAAAGCACTCATATCTGCTGTGAATGAAATGAAGAAGGCGAGTAGAAAAGGGAGGTTGCAGTATAAGGTGTTGCTGGGTTTACGCGAGGGATAGCAAAATGAATGAAATGATGGTAGAGAGAATGGGGAAAAAAAAGAGATACTAGAAGAACCTGTGAGAGAAAGAATCACCCATAGGAAAAAGTATTTGCCTGCCGATCGGCGATCGTATAGCTCCACGAATACTCAGTGGGTATAGTACAGAAGATAGAAAATGCTCTGCTGCTCGTATGACGCTGACGCTTGTGGACTTGTCAGCTGAACCCGTTGTGTGCGTCCACACACATACACATGCACCTGTACACAAAAAGAATAGCAACGTCCGCAGTGCAACAGTAGTAACAAAGAAGCGTAAAGGAATCCCGTTGAGGAACGGGACAACGAAGAAGAAAGATAAAGCCCCTTTGCTACCTCTGCCCTTCTGCCCGGCCTTCTCGCACAGATACCTACACATACAGAAGGTACCACCGCGTCAGATCTGTCGTTAGCCTGAAAGGGCCTGGTTTTTACGAAGTCTTTTGCTCTAGTTGCACAGCTACACTACCACTGCTCAAGGTCCGCAGCTGTATGCACGTCGCAGGAGGAGCACAGAGGGTTTCTCCATAATACGATGCTCATTTCCGGAGATGGAATGTTAAAAATCAGCCCTACACATGCGCTCATTCGCATTAGTGGAGAACTGAATGCAGTACATAGGGATAGATGGCGTACGGCATCATGCATCGACGAAAGTCTGGCTGCGTTCGCGTGTTGTGTTGTGCACATTAGGCACATTGCAATTCTTTTTTTCTTTCTGTTTTTCCTTACATGGCGCATTGCATGTGCATATGGGAGTGCAGTTTGCAGCAGTTTGTGTCTGTGTCTCCCTCCTGTCGCAAGCCGCGGGGTAAGTTCCGACCCCTGCTTGTTGCGCGGTGTCTTGCAGCACGGGCTCAATAATCCGATCATATTCTTGAAGCGCGCTCCGCGGGTTTCCTGATCTGACATAGTAAGGCGTGCCGTTACGATCCAGATGATTCTGCTGTCGATCTGGCGATACCAAGGGGAGATGTGTAGGACAGAATGCGAGATGAAAAACGGCACAGACACTTTCGGCTGTAAGACACGATCAATAAGTCTTCTTTTGTGGAGGGCCGCACACATGGATCCGGAATGCCTGGCGCGTATCCTGCAAGCCCCGATAGGGTAGTGGAAGAACCGCGCGTCTGCGCGCGTGGAACCTGAAAACTGTTGGAGCTGGCGGTCCAGGAGCATACCAAGTAGGTCTACACCGCAGGACATGCATGGCCGTTAGGAAACTTTCTCTAGCAAAAGCGTTACGAGTAGCGGAACGCTAGCAGTCTCCAGAGTGGAATCATGATCTCAGTTTTCAAACGGTCTTTATGCTTTCAAGCCCAGGCAGAGCGTTAGCCAAAACAAAGTCCTTCGATCCCACTGTTTAACTGAGAACTGAGCTTCTGGTGCTGATTCCCTGTGAACGAAATGCTGACATGAATGGCATTCTAATTACTAGACAATGCTAGTGCTCATGATGTGATTAACATGCCAGAGTGTTATCCTAGGAAAACAATGTAAGCAAGGCATGTACATGCTTGCATCCTGCGAGGGTTGAAGACGCTTGAGCGACGACACAGAATTCAAATCATGAGTAAAGGGCCGATGGTCACAACGAGTGGGTCCACATAGAAGCCGACCTGCATCGGTGTGACATGAGTTCATTACTCGCTCCCAGCATTCAAAAGATATGCCTGAGACAGTGCTTCTCATTTCACAGATAGATAGAATGCAGGTATCAAAAGCATGCCGGGGATCATTGAGTCGGGATGAGATGCGCCTAATTTTTCTGATACAGATTTAGGCCCGATTGATTCGAAACAACGCGCAATGTGAGCTTGCTTTTGTTGGTAAATGGCGAATGATGGAAAGAATCCTGGTCGAGTGCTTTAGTCGTCCGGCTTGATCAAGCACACATACTCAATCTGCTGCTCTTCAGCGGATAACATCCTGTTGTGTCAGCTCGGCGAGATATTGAGCCTACTGTCGGCAATTTTCTATGTATCTGGCAGCAAGAGCAAAAATGTAAGACCAGCATATTCACAGCAACTGAAACCAGAACCGAGGCGCCTTTAAGGAGAATGTAGCACATCAGACGAAATTAATTCCTAAATCTCACGTAAAATGTGGTGATACAAACACAGAACGCCATCGCAATGCTCTTTCTGCCCGCAATCAAGGTGCGACATGCTCGGAAACGAACCGGTTCGGCAATTGGGTATTCTCCGTATCAGTAAATGCCTTGCGTACGGTACTGGAAAGTGTCATATCTGCGCTTGGTTAGCTTGCCTCAATGTGATGTAGCCTCGAGTACTCACAGCCTCGTGTAGTAGCTTCCAATGCTCTTCCCAATAAGATCATCCACAAACAACTCCGCTTCCTCTTTGCTCAGCTGTAGCATGAACCTTGACCGCAGGGCCGCAACAGCTTGCTGCACGCCGGCGGCGAAGCAGGGCATTTGGCTCGCCTTGCCCATCATCTCCACCAGCATCACAATCCTCTCGGCATCCTTCCGAAGCGCCTGGAACGCTTGCTTGCACAGGCTCTTGAAGAGGTTAAAGCCGGGGCTTCCCACGCCACCAAGCACGTCCACGTACTCCTGAGTCAGCTTGAACGGCGCAGCCTCAAAACCCATGCTACCGGGACTGTTCGACAGCATAAAGCCGAAATCGATGTGGATTATGTGGCCTTGATTGTCAATCAGCAGATTGCCATTATGCCTGTCCTTGAGCTGCAGCACATAGCATATGATGCTGTACGCTGCAAGTGAGCGAGCAAAAGCATCAACCGCTGCAACCTGAGTCTCGCTGTCTGGTTCGCCAAAAGTCCGTAAGAAATGGTCCCGTAGCGTGGCAATGCGCTTGCGGGGGTTGGTGCCTGCAGCGATGCTAGCAAGGGTCAGGCTGCGTTTGAGAGAATGCAGTGAGACGCCATTGGTAATTGTCTCAATAAGTCCAGACGACTCGCCCGTCACCAAGATGCGCATGCGTTTCACCCACACGGGCACTTCAGCATCTTGCCAAATCTTGCTGCACACCTGAATAAGCTGGCAGGCAAACGCTTCTTGGCGAAGGTCAGCGCCGGTTTTGACGATCACGCTGATGAGATCCCAGTTCTTCATCCATCCGTAGGGCGAAGACCGCCTAATGCGCTCCTTCTTGGCCGTCCATTCCTCGCCAAACGTAGCTGCACTCGGGTCATCGCGATCGCCCTTGCGCTGGATGCCACCCGTCTTGGAGTCATTCTCCATCCGCGCCGCACCAGCGCTGTTGCTCGCATTCGGGTCCGCAGCCGCGTCCTCGAGGTCCTCCGGTTCGGCTGTCAATGGTTGCGGCTTGGGCTCAGCCATGATGCTGTCAAACGTGGGTGTCTCATCCACGTAGAAGCTTTGTTCCTCTAGGCTTTGCATGCTCGCAATGATTTTCGACTTGATCGAGGCGACTTCCGTTTTCGGCCGTTTCGACCCACTAGCTTCCAGCTGCGCAAGCATCTGCGCCGCAGTGCGCATGTGGGTAGCTAGGGCAGAAAAATCCGGCTGGTCCGGGCCCTGCGCCCGATTGGCCATGGGCAAGGTCATTTTGCGCGGCACGGGGCTGCTAGTCCTGCTTGTTTCCATGTCGGAGGATCGGGGTGTTGACGCTGTGCCAACCGAGGACAAGGTGTGAGCACCGCTTGACGATCGCGCAGGGTTAATTCTGACGCCGCTGTATCCGTTGCCCGCCAGCGCCGTCTTTGCCATGCCATTGGCGAGCTCCTCCTCGGCGGGGTCCTTGATCAGGAGATCCTTGCTTCCAAGATCGCCATCAGTAGGTTCGAACACGCTGTCAACGCCGGGATCTGGTGGTTTGTCGGGGATAATCGCCTGCCGTGAAGAATCCGATAGATCAAACAAGCGGCGCTTGTTAATTCCCTTCTCGGCAAGCAACCGGGTGAGCAATGTTTGATTGGTTTCCGTGTCGGGGTCAAAGTCGAAGTCTTCCCGAAGCACTTCGACCATTAGGAGATATGGAACACGCTCTGCACTATTCAGGCTAGTAGCTTCAGCGGGGTTGAGACGGACGATCCTATGGTGCTGACTGTGGGCTGCAGCTCCATCTTTCAAAGTCGGTGGGCAAATAACGGGGATATCAACCTCGGCTGGAAGGTCTTGAGCTATTAGTGCTAACTCGGCGCGCAGCGCACTAAGGCGTGCAGGCTTGGGGACAATGACTAGTCTGTTCGAAATATCCTCCAGTGCGCTCAAGAACTGCGTCTGACTCCGGAAATAGTTTGAGCGTAGGATCCGGATCTTCTGCGATCGAGAAAGGGCGCTCGGGCTGAGCGGACGAGGCGGACGCGGTTCGCGGCGCGGCGCATGCTCAGTCGAACGCGGCGTGAGCCCAGCCGTTGCTGGAGGAGTCGGGATCGGGGAGGCATTGGAACTTCGAAAATCAGGCAGAGACGAAGAGCTCATCCGCGCTTCTTTCGACGTGACGGTGAGAAGGGATGGACGCTGAGCAGCTGATGCAGCCCTCGTTGTCTTCGGACTTTGCTTGGAAGGACCCGTCTGGATCTCTAGCGAGGGCAGCATTGAATGCCGCTTTGGCGATACAGGGGACTCAGGCTCATTGGGGTCCTGGGCGCCTGACTGCGGTCTTGGCTTCCGTGGGCGGGGCGAAGCGCCTGCCACGGTGTTGCTACGTGCCATCTTCTGAGGCTGGGTTTGTGAAGCGTCTGATATGGTTTCGGTCGACACTCGAGGTTTCCGAGCCTGGGCGACGGCCAATGGACCAGCATGGCGGGGAAGGAATGGAGTCGCGAAGCTGGCAAGGATGAGACTCGAGAGAACGGTGACGGGAAGCACATTGCCCCTTATGCGCTCGCGGTTGGCAGGCTCGGACGCGCCGAAGACGATGCGCTGGACCTTGTTGTACAGACGGCGGCATGTCTTGAAAGCGTTCGATTGCGGATTGCCGGCGAGGTCGTGGAGGTAGGTCTGGAACAGCCAGAAGGTCTGTAAGGGGCGCGCGGTAAGCGGCGGGCTTAGTGGAGAGGCAAAGATGGGTGTGGCTCACAAGCAGGGCCGCATTGACCGATTCCTCGCACAGATCTATGATGAATTCCTCCAGGGCCATCGACTCATTGTCGACGGAGATGAGTAGATGGCATAATTGCGGCAGGAAGAACTCGATCTCGTCGTAGGAGAATTGGCGCAGCTTCGAGCAGAGCACGTAGTGGATTCCGACGTGGTCGGCATATCGACTGGCAGGGCGGGGTGGGATTAGCAGGTGCGGCTCGAGCGGCGAAAGGACAGAAAGCTTAAGGCGGGGGACGGCGGCGAGAGGGCGCAGCGTGCTGGGGAATCGGGGACGGGATCACACACGACAGATAGGCGACGCTGAGCGAGGGATCCTCGTTGAAATGATCCGACTCGATAAAGCGCTCCAACAGGTTCCAACTCATCTGGAACGGCTCATCGGGCGAGGTGTCGTGGGGTGAGGGCGGTGGAGGGACGCATGGTGCTTGGCCCCGGGATGCGAGCGAGCTGCAAGGTGTAGGTAGCTGCTGTATGCAGCCGGTCTTGGCGTGAGCCGCCCCGAAATGGCCCGGCCAGGAACCGCAGGCGCGACCATCACCACCACCAAAGAAGCAGCACGCCACGCAGCCGCTTCGACCTCTTCGCGTCATTGGCCATGTCCCGCTCCGCCCGAGGGGCGCAGCTGCACGCAGTCGCCTCACAAAAGACCAGCCAGCCACCCGCTTGAGACAGCAACGTGTCGTGGCATTGTCTGCTACCTGTCTGCCTACCAGTCCATTGCTCGAGCTCAACCAAGCCATCGCCGCCTAGAGCGTATCCGTGTCATCAACGGTGCCCGATGTCTTCGCCGCCTGCAGCTCGAAGCAAACCCGGCCGAAGCCCGGGCTGATCGCACCCGCCGAACAGCACATTGAAGACATCCATCGGCTGGTCCGTGTCGCGTCCAGATTCCTTCGCCCTCCGCCGTCAACCCACTGACATTGTATTTCTGCGGACCTGCAAGTGAAGCCTGGGCGATGTTCTCGGCTTCTGTGAGCGCCGTGTCAAGTGGCGAGTGCAGGGCCTCTGAAGACGCCGGAGACCGTCTCGCCCAAACGCCGGATCATGCGTTTCCCCACGGTGAACACAGTTCGGTCCTTACCGTCTCCCAGCAGAACGTGGCCGCCGACGTGGCGCAACTCACCGTTATGCCGTGCTTGTCAACGCCTGCATTTTACTTTTTCGGCGAGAACATCAACGGCAGGAGCCGCAAACTGTGATGACCATCGGCTCGCTTAGACGCGCGCTCCGTCGCCCTGCCATCCTGCCCTGTCAAAGCCTATTGTACTTGGCCTCACAGGCCTCCGTCTTGCCTTGCGCATCGCCGGCGAAGCGCACGGTTACGGTTCCGGCGCCCTCGTTGCGGCCGAAGGGATCAAGAGGAAAAGGCGATGCATGAGGAGGATGACGAGCCCGGTCTTGGCGAGAGGAAATGGTGATGGGCGATGTTGACGTTTGAAGCGTCAGCCGAGACTGCGCCAGCGGGGCCTTAGGCGAAGACGGGCGTGTGAGGTCAAGAAAGTGCGCTTCCTTACCGACGCTTGTGCGAAGCCATGTTCACAACCTCTCCTGTGCGGCCCTGTACGAGACTGGACAAGGGTTGCTGGATTTGCAAACAGGGCACCACTTTACTTGCGAGATATCGCACACGCAGAAGAAATGATGAGCCATTTCTCACCAAGCCTGACGGCGCCGGGATCAGAGGAGAAACGTTGGAGGAAGGAAACGGCAAGATTGACGCATGAACGACATCACTCGTCTGCCGTTGAAGGAAAAACAAAAACAAAAGAACGGTTCAACTGGAGGGCGATGCGACGGCTCACTGAACACAGGCAGCAAGCAAGCCGAGGAACCGTCGCCCATACTTTCCGAGCACATCAACGACAGTGCTGAGGAGTACAGCTGCAGGCCGGGATTGGCCGTCGGTGAGCATGCACAGGCTCAGGTCAAAATCACGTGAGCCGATTCCGAGACGCCGTTACTATCCCCAGCGGCGGAACAGAGCCGCGCAGGCGCCCTGCAGAGGGTGCATTGGCCTGGCGCGGGCATCAAATGTTGCGTGCATGCGGGCTGATGGATGCAGCGCTGCAAAAGCAACGCAGCGCGCATGCTGTGCAAGAGCGCACCGCACACGCCTCTCCCTGTCGCAGGAGACAAGGACGCTGCCCGTCCCCCAGACGCGCGCTCCCTCGCAACGATCATCGGGATGCCAGCATCAGCTTCCCCGGCTCGCCCCAGCGCCGCAATTTACTCTTCACGACTGCGAGCTATCGCACCATGCATCCTGTGAAATTTGACGGATGACCGGCTTACGATACGATGCCTGCGCCGCCCGGCTGGCTCTGCAACAAACCGTTTACAGGGCCTGCGCGGCTCCAGCACAGCTCCCTGCCCCGGCCCCGGCCCCGTATGCGCCTCGACTGCGCCGTTAGCTCCTGATGTGCGACACCAGCATCTGCGTCGCGCCAGGAACGCTGATCCGTCGCCGCCCGCCAGCCGTTGGCCGCGCCCACCCGGGCTCACGGGCACGGCAGTGATGAAGAAGGACCTCTCCCAGGAATCTGTCTACACGCTGCAATGCCCCCAGCAGTCGCACGTGGTCTGGCCCGCCTTGACATCATGACCCGCTCGAAACGGCCGTCGCGAGTCAGCAGCCCGTTGGCCCTCCACTACACCTGTACCTCACCTTTGCCTGTGTCACCGGAATGCAGCGCCTGCATTTTGGGCATGATTTCGGGGACCATGTCTCGACGCCCCGCGCCCAATCACCGCTCTCTCGGCGCTATTTCCTCTCAGCTCCCCGGCCCCTGCCGCCTTCCAGAGCGTTACACGCCTGGACGTTAATGACCGCCTCCCATACTCTCCGAAACGGGTGCCTCGGCGTGGCCTTGCAGCGCCCTCTTGCAGCTGCCCCCAGGCCCGCTGAACTTCGGTACTGACGGGGGTGCTGCCAGCCCTGGAATGCGGCTTGCCGCTCAAGAGGCCAAGATCGCATGCTCTGCTCGCAAAACTCGTCTGGGGACGCATCCTCCGTCCACCAATGTGGCTGCTTCCCGCCTTTTCTGGCCTCTTGCCGATCTCGCCACCGGCATATGCCAGCTCACAGGCCCCTCCAGCCGCCCACCCCTCCTGGCGTGGGTTTCTGCGGAGACTCGCCTGCTGAAGCGGCGAGGCTGAACGTGAAGATACGAGCAACTGGACGGGCGGATCGACGTAATCTGCGTTTTCGCCAGATCCGATTAGATTGGCCCGGGGCCAGGGCCTTTTGCCTGGAAAGGCGAGCGCGCCGATTTTCTTCACACAAAAAGCATCTCTGGAGGGACAGCGTCCCTGACTGGGGTTGTTGGTGGTAGGGGTATAGGCCAGCGGATGGCTGCAGAAGCATGCGTCCGTGGATCACACATCTGCTTTTTCTCTCGAGGTTTACAAGTTTGCATCGGTTACACAGGGTCGACAGCCCTGGGTCGACCAGATCAATGCTTTGATAACTCTTGCGAGACGTGCTGCTCGGTAGGTATTTTAAGAGCTGCGCGGTTGGACCCTGAACACACCCTCAGCCCTCGATTCCTCCTTCCACCTCTCTACTCAATTAAGGTTCAGCCCATAGCACCCGCTTCAAGGATCACGTCAATCGTTTCCTCACCCGCCCTGCTTGAGTCTGCCTAAACTTTGTTTACCCTCCCGTCGCCTCATCCGTCATGAGCAACATCCGGAACATCCTCAATGAGGATTCATCCACCCCTCCATCCAATGGCAGCCGGAACAGTTCAACAAGTTCCTCTCCAATTGATGGCCACTCCAGGGCTGGCGCGCAGAGCCCAGACTCTCGTGGTCTGGAGAGAATGTCTCTCGACTTCGTCGCGCCGGGCAGCCGCTCAGCCCCAAACAGAGCCAGCCAGAGCTCGTACCACTCTGCCGGCTACGCCCACTACGGCTACAGTGCAGAGTACAACCAGCAACCGGTTCCTGTTCGTGGCCATCACGTCCAGGCCCAGTACTCTGGCGCATACGCCGCCGCCTCTGCGAAGCATTCTCCATGGACCTCGGTCAACTCCGCATCAAACTACAGGCGGCCGAGCACCGCAGGGAGCACGAACTACTCCGAGAGCGAGTTCATCGATACCTCGGACCCTGACTCACCCTCGACCTACCACCAGGGCTCTCCAGGTGGCTCATCCAGGAACGGCCGTGCCGATACTCCTCTTCGCGAGCCCCGCCACACCTATGGCGAGGAAGAGCGTGCTTTCATCATGGTCTGTGCCATCTTGCGAGGTATGACCTGGAAGGAGATCGAGAAGGAGTTCCGCGACCGATTCCCTGCCGGCCAAAAGCGACGTCACCAAGAAGCGGGCCTCTGGCCAACGTACCCCGACCAGGAGCGCACAGCCGGCGGACTCACTTGCGCCTACTATCGCATCCGGGAGCAATGGGGAATTCCGAAGGTCCGCGGTGTTTCTGACGAGCAGAAGCCGGAGGTCAAGTCTGTCGTCAAGAAGACGATTCTCAATATGCATGACTTCCCGGACCTCCAGAACTTTGTCCAACAGTGCCGCTAGGCTTTGTGCCTCAGACCATTTCTCTTCCACTCTCCTTGGCGTTTGTTCTGGCCTGCTACAGAGACGGCTGACCACTTTTGATGATGACGTTGGTCAACGGCCAGCCTGCTTTCTTCTTCAACATTCCTCTTTTTTCTCAACTCTCTTGTTATCCAACACGATGGCGTACGGCGTGGGTTGTGCAACCGTCATCCGGGGCTGGTAACTCGGACTGCCGATTTTAATGCCTACAAAAGCTTATGTTTCCCTTGCTTTGAGGGAATCTGTCTCATTAAACAAAAAAGGAAGGTTGATTGTTCCTCTTGTTCCTGTTTCCTTGTTCTTGACGAGCATATCTTACGGGAGCAATGCATAGCTTTGGATATCTATATGGGTTTGAATAGGAGTTATTCTCAAATGCTGTACCTCCTGCCACGTTTTGATCTGCTGCTGCGCAACACATCTTAAATTTAGCTCACAGGCGTGAAGACTTTTAGCGCTGTTGGCTTGCTTGAAGGACAGTTCGTCTAGGCAGGCACATCCGCACAGCTGACATGATCAGGGTCTTCTACTAACCATGAACCGGGTTGGCAGTGAGACACGCCTTCCCTTCATCGGAACTTGCTCCGTCAGCAAGCGCCTGGGACAATCCCTGATCGAACACTGAGTCTCCGGGTGGAGAGAATTCTCCGAATCAAACATAACTGGTTGAGTCGACCGTTTGCCACATTCGGCTGAAAGCAAAGCCTGCACACCAAGGCCCACTCTCTCCACTACTACCGAGTACATATTTCATATCAGTACAGGGTAGTCTAATGCTGCCCAACGGGGCTCGCTAGACTGGTGCTGTTCGGATCGGAGGCCTCGATGTCTCCGGGCCTAGAACTGAGGCAGCTCCAGGGACGAGGTCTCCGAGCAGAGATGCGACATGTCCTTTTGCATATCAGCCCAACGCTACATGGGAAGTGGCCCCAACCTTCGGACCATCCATCAAACACTAGGTATTTAGACCAACTGCTGTGCTGGGCGCGTCTGTGAGAAGTGACCCTTGCTCCGCAGTGGTCTGAGACGCCCACCTGTGGTGGGAGCTGAGATATGCGATGCCCCCACACTACACGGTTTCTTTTTTTCTACCGAGCTGAAACGGCGTTCCGAAAATGCATATATTGGCTTGCTTCTCACTCTACAGGTCATCTTAACCAGACCCTCGGCAGTACTGAAGTCTTTCATGGCCCCGTTACCGGCGCGGTGTTGCAAGAACGATTATACTCAACACAACACACTGCTTTCAGCAGCTCTACATCTCGCCGGAATCGAAGGGAACGCTCGTGAACAGGCTCTCAGGGAGTGAGTTGACTAGCTGATCCCTCTACGGGTAGGTGTGCGCCCTGATTCAACCTGAGCACCGACATACCTGGCGAACTTACTCATATTGCGGGTTCCTAACACATCGTCAAACAGCTTGCGAAATCCCGAAGTTAGATTGGTGGGCATGGCTGTGTCACAGGCAGCTTTCGCCGCCGGAGCTCTTCCCGACAAATGGTTCACAGACGGCAGGTCGGATTTCGATGTCCATCTCTTTGCCGCTGGCAGGATCGACCTCCCTGATCACACAGAAAATGCCTCTCCAATCAGATTGGACGGAGCGGGGTCAGCAATGCAAATTACCACCTCCCTCTCCGCTGGCCGTTCCAGAGAATCAGATGGCTGCAGCGGACTACCGCTTGGAATGAAACGAGCATGCGAGCGGGGCCACAGGGGCAAGCACACAATGCCGGGACCGACAGCGCATCAGCACCAGCACCATGCATCATCATGGTAGAGCTACGCTGGCCGCTAGCACTGTGTAATGCGTGCTGTCACGCCTCCTTCGATTACACCGTCTCTACGCTACTTTCGGCCCTTGACGTCAGGCCATAATGATGAGATCGAAATCAACGTTTGGTGGTGGCACGGAGGAGATGGGGTTTTACTCGACCAGGAGGTAGGCGACGGCGACTTTGAGCAACGCCTTGGCACGGCATTGCCGGGGCTGCACTGACATCATCCCGCAGCTTGCTCCTCCACGTTCCCGCATCGCCTGCAGCGAGCTCAGAAACCCGCTCCTCGCATGAGGCACGCAGTTACGAGTTGGATAGGGGCGCCTATGCACCGCGCTACAGCCAATCCTGTGAGACCCGATGTTATCGTAGAAACGTCTCCGCCGCAGGCAAGGGCTGGCCGGAGCCCTGCCCTGCCCTGCTACACATCGATGTTCCCGCGCTGCGGACGCACGCTCTATCTTGACGGAAAGGCGCCCCGTGTGGCTGGGCTGCGGTCGAGACCAGTCTAAAGGCGCAGGATCCATACTGTTGTGCCACTGCAGATCTCGCGCTGGCATGGCTTGCAATGCTGGGAAGGCCGCGCAACTCACCTCACCTCGTCAAGCCCCAGCAACCGAAGGTTATCTCCACATTTGACTATACAACAGGCCCCGTCGGATGATGTTTCCCTGGTGCCCATCTGCATCCTTATTGCCATCCATCGGCGATGATGAATCACCAGCCACTGCGCTAGCGGAACTAACATTCGCAACTACAGACTGAGCAACGATCTGCCTTCCATCCGAACATTGACTTTAAGGCAGCACCAACGCCGGGGCGAGAGGATCTTCGAAAGTTTAACGGCCGTTGAGAGGGGGGATTGCGGCCGGGGCCGTTCAGCCGCCGCTAACGCCCGTCATCTTGGGCTTTATTTGGTGTACATATCTGTCGCCAAACTAGGGCTCACCCCTGTCACTTTCCGTTAGCTGGACCAGAGAAATGCTAGTTCCTTTTCTCTTGATGCCCGCTTCAACCCACGGCCCCCTACCATGTGGGGCCCTTCTCCTCTACCGCTTCCCGCCTCTCTTCCCTCGACGATCCCCTCCCGCCCGGAATTGTCAGCCAGCCATATAGGTGCCAAAACGCGGACGTGACAAGCATCTCTGCGACGGGTAGGTACATTTAGTTGAGACGATCATCTTGGGCATCATTCACTTCCAAGCCACCAAGCCGGGGGGTTGTTTCCCCATTCACTGGTACAGCCCCCTCATGTTTGGAGCCATATTGTAGATCAGCATAGCTAATTATCCGCAATCCAACATTCACACCGCTGGCTTCTGTTTCACGCACTGTATGGCGAAGTCGTTGGGGGATTACAACGCAAGGCTTGCTTTGCATCTTGCATGATTCCACGCAACATCCAGCTGTCACAAGCGATGAGGAAGACGGAAATGGAGGGATTAGAGCGATCTTCGTATCTTCCTTGCTCTCTTTCTCTTTCGTCCTCTCTTTTCTCCGGATCTCAGTCCAGGTGTGCACACACACTTACACACATGATATGCATCCGCCATTCCCCGTTCTCATAGTCACACACAAACCCAAGCGTGCGGACTCCACACACCTGCATGCATCGTGCCCATCAGAGCATCCTTGTTACATCTTACCTTTTCGTCTGCATGTCTCCACACCTGTTCCCTCCCGGTCCACCCGTCCTTCCGCCTAGCAGTTTCCCGCGCTCCGTTCCCCGGCGTAGGGGAGGGAGGCCAGCCTGACCCATGCGGGGAAGCGGGACCGACTCCAAACATGCCGGGGTCGAGCAAGGGATGGGGGAAGGTGGGAGGGGAGGAGGGAAAACGACAGAGCGGCAGGAAGGAGTGGGGGGGGGGAGTGGGCGCTTTCCCGCCCATTTCCCAGCTCACCTCATCCACGCGCCGTGCCGGTGGTGGAGAAGCGAGAGTGTGCCACCCGGAAAGGCTTTCTTTGCCGCGGGTGTTGTTAGCCAGTTCATTCGTAAGCGAGAGTGGGACTGTTCTTGGGGAGCAGGGAAAAAAGAAAAACGCAAGGTGGCTAGAAAAGGGAAAGAACTGCGGAACTAGGTCCGGAGAACGGCGATTGGATGTTGCCGTGGGGTGGGTTGAACCGGAGGCTGGGCTGATTGTGTCGCTCTTGGTCCATCGTCGTTTCTAAGACATATAAACTCTAAACAGAGCCATATAGAGTTCGGTCTTGCTAAGGAATGCGAAGAACTAGGGAATGACTCAGGGGCAGCTAGGTTCGAGCAGTCGGCGTCGTGATTTGGAGGAGGGTGGGGGTATGTCTGAGAGTTCGGAAACCGAAGTTTTCTTTTTCGTTTCTTCACGCTCTTTGCTGCCTTGTGATTGCTTGCCTTGCTCCTCCGGGTGGCTTAGCGGAAGGACCTGCGTCAGCCGCCAGCCTCGCCGCGCTCCTTCGCCTCGGGGCCGACGGACTTAGACATCGCCTAGATTTTGCAAAGGTTGCGAAATCTTTTTTTTATGGACACCGGTCCACTTTCATTCATTTTTCAAGGGTCCTATCTCGATGAAGAACAGTGGAGAGAGAACAGTGGGTAACGCTTTACCCTTTACTTCTGCCGCCTAGCACGTCATGATGAGCCATTTTCTTCGCGGTACGAGTCGGTATGCTTAAGACTGAGTGTTGCGCCGAGAATCCACCTACAGCACATATTGGCTTAAACCGTTGGGAATATCACTAAAGCTAGCCTGTTGGAATGGCTTTAGAGGTCCTCAACCAAGGAAACTCAATGTCACCGACGGAAAGTTACGTGAATACTAGAACTCTAGTCTACCATCGTAATTCTCACATGCTGTCGATGCTTTTAGACGAGAAGGCGATTTGCATGCTTCACTTGCGCATGTTTCACCACAGGGTTCGTTTGAAATTATGATTCATCCACTAAGAGAGGTAGTTATAGAGAGTCTCAAGCACACAAAACCGGCATTGAACAACCACAAGCTGCGTGCAGCTTACATGGAAATTGGATTTCACCTGATCATTTGCTTGACAGGCACTTGCCCTCCATCACAGGTTGTTGTACATAATGAATTTGAGATCAATTCCATTGATTTGTGTTGATTAGACTCGCCTCACCTTTTAGGTGATGCTGGTGGAGATGCTTGGACCTGCGGAAGCGCAACATGCCTTTGACAATATAATGAAGGAGAGAGCACTGCTCCTCCTGCAGAAGAAACTTTGTATTATCCGTTCGGTTGCTAACTCCTCTCGTACTAGTCATTCTGAGATCTTTTACGTTCGAGGGTGATTCCGCAAGAAGCCGCTGCGTAAACATCGGCCACCACTGTTTCCCAGAGATCCATAAGATCTTGGTTCTATGGTACAGCCTGCTCCGTCAATGGAGCGAGCGAAAATCAGAAGTCGCGATTTTAATCATTGTCCGAGTTATCCCACACAATTTCGTCTAGAGAGGCGAATACGAGGCCCGAGGCTCACAAGCGACAATCCGAGGTGTCCATAGAAACGTTTCTTGCGGTTGTGGAAGGAATCGAAGGATTTTTTCGTTGGTTATTCTGAACTCGTAGGGTTGGCGTTTGACTCCCTGGTATGCAATACGACGAGACTAACTTTCCCATGAGGATGCATATGGGAGCTCTCTAGATGGCGCTTCCCATGAAAGAATGTTCCATTTTGACTTCAGTGTCTCTGAAGTGGCTAAAAAGCCAGGAACTTCAAAGGGTTGAAAAGCCCGGAGCCTTGCGCATAGAGGCGAGTGGGTACTAATACAGACGTGGTCTATAGGGAGATGATCAAGAATTAGCAAAGTCGAACAAGATCGTTGAAAGCCTTCCCTTCAATGAAAGAACCGTCGCCAAATGCAAGCCTCCATAGGCGATGTCTTAGGAAGTAGCATTGGGGTTGAAGGTGATCTCTTCAGGAGAATCTGCCTTACCCGGAGAATGTTGGTCGGTGGCCCGATGACATGAGTAATCACGCTCTAAGGATCCACCAAATGCGAGGTTGCCGCTTGATTCTTATTTCCTATTCCCGGGCTCCACGGTCAGTGAAGTCAAGACCGTGGGTAGAGTAATATTTACCGGGTGCGTTCCAGCCATGTCAGTTCTCTCGGTTCAGCGCTCGACACAATGCTAAGAATAAAGTGGCGAACTGACCATGCAAACGCAGGCCATTTCGAAGGGCTGCATATGTGCCAAGCGCCTTGTTTTCAAATCGACGATCCCTTCGGCGCCTGTAAGAATTTGTATGTAAGAATGTGGTAGGGAGTACCACGTTGGTAACTTATCGCGATTCGTGGTGGCAAATTGCAGCACTGTCGCCTTCTAGGGGCGATTCTTACGAGCACTTGCGGTCTAGGGAAATTTGCATAGAGGCATAGAAAATCTAGAACATCCCTTGTCCTATAGCAGGGATTTCGGGAATAATCCTTCTTTATATTGATAAGCAGCTGCGTTGTCAGCATCAACGCTCTGTAGCCCTCGGAATTTACGTTCCCATGATACCTTCATCGTCCTATCGGATCAATCCCTGTTGGGATTCGAAAGCACCTTTCAACTATCTAGGGACATCTCCGAAACAGACGATGTCATTGAAATCCTAGGCATTCCGAGTTGGACTGCGGCGGTGTGCTGATGAGAGTCGGAGAAATATAACGACGCAACATCATTCATAGATTGGAATTCGAAGCCGACTTAGTTCCTTTCCCGCTGCGTTCGCTCTGCCAGCAGTGCCACGTATCTTCGTTGGGTATCAGTCAGGATATGATGCTTAGCACGCATATCTTGAACTGAATAGGGTTTCAAAGATAGCTCTGAGAGATCTTAAGATCAAGAAGGTATATGAGGATACAATATAGCAACAGGGAGCGATGATAGGAGAGATAGTGGAGCAACATAGCGGGGAAAGTTACGCGACTATCCGCACCATTCCGGCTTGATGCTTTTTGTGTGCTCATTTGGGCCGACGATATTCGCCACACTTCATGTTTCGCGATTTGCCCAGCTCTCCAATATCTAAGCCTCGCGTTCGGATGTCATGTCGGCATCTTGGCGTCGGTACCGAGTTCCAGTATATTCGGTTCGGGTACGACCAAGACAAGCCACGGATTACGTGGCGCCATGTGTTCACATCGCAAGCAACACCATGCATACTATCGAGGGAAAAAGTCCGGTTGATCTTTGTTGAAATCGGTCGATTGGGAGCCAGGGTGGACCCACCTCGCATACGAGGCCTGTTGAGCCAAGGGAATCCATTGCGGAATGCGAACCTCACGCGAACGCGGGATGTCAGAAAAATCTTTATTTCCGCCGTTGTCTCGTTTCAAATGTACATATGAATGCATCAACTGCTGATGAACCAAGATCCGTGCCGGATCTGGCGGTATAATGCGCAGGCACTAACAAGCCCAGCTCCACAAATCATCAAGCATGGGACTTTCAAATGAACTCACCAACACTGTGCCCTTTACTTGCTTCTTGGCATTGTATGAAATCGGTAGTCGTACTTTGGTTGTCTCCCATCGCTTTATCGAAATATGCTAGCATTAAGAAGCATCAAGAGCTTCCCAGACGCAGAGTCCGCACATGAATTCTAAAGAATGCCCCTCAGAGCTGGAACTCCCTTGATCATTCCAGGGGCAATTATTCAACCCTCTCTCTGTGCTCCGGCCATCGCATCAACTCCAGCTACGATTCATATCTCTTAGTTGAAGCATTCTTCCAAAGTCAGGGGAAAGCTGATTAAACGTGCGTAAGAAGCGTTGACCTCTCAACAAGTATCAACACAGTAAAGTGAGTTTTTGCATTTTAACGATCTACTGGTGATCTTTTTAGTGGCCGTTTGAAACTCGGTTCATACCGAGCTTTGGGCTCCCCCCGCTAGGAACCCCGACCTTGGGCCGGGCGGAATGCTTATCCCACTCCATCCAAGTCATGCAAGGACCCACTTCGCTGTGAAACTCTAGCGTAAGAGATATCACTGCGGCGTAAAATTGCCGCTTAGCCGGAATACTCCGAAGTGCAGCTGACAGCTTCCGGCTCTCCCAACCCTACCGTTGAACATCAACAGCTCATGCAGTGAGCACGAGAGGCTGCGAACTAGAACCTTGCGGCTCCAAAGCTATCAACGAGCAATTAATAATCAAGGCGGCAAAGTCGGAACACGAGCCGTGATCTAGCTTGTCTATACGCTGAGTTCGTCTTTTTATGTCCTTTTTTTTTTTTTTTTTGGAGAGAGAGAGAATAAACCCTTGATGTACGGACAGTGGAGATCCGAATGGGTGTCTCTCAGTGAGGGGGATAAAAGCAAGGTTGCGGAAGCGGAAGCGGATGTGGAAGCGGATGGGAAGATGGACCCAGCTCCGAGTTTAAATACCAACACCACCCATCCAAGTTCAGCGAATGATTTGTTATGTAGGTTTAGGCTGGTTGGACACACAGTCAAGCACAGTCTACTGTCGCTCTCCATGTAGTACTCAAAGAAATTTAATCGATTTTAAGGCTCTAAAAGCACATTGCCGGACTTCATCCACGTTACTCTTAGTCGGTTCGGAAGGGTAGGTCTTGGAAGGCTCGATTCGCCGGCTCCTGCAAGAGTAGATTGGATTCACTAGTGATATATTCGAGCTTCCTGCTCGGGACTAATAGTTGTTCAGCAGCTCCAAGTAAATTAGCACTGCTAGCGTATTGCTGTTGAGCTTCAGATGAGGGCATTGGGATGGCTGATTCGTCCTTGGCCTAGTCGTGTCTTTTGGCATGAGGTAGAAGGCTCAGAACGTAGCCGAATCACCTGCATGAAGTGATGGAGAAGCCTATAAACTCGAGGGATGGCATGCTAGCGGCGCTCACATGGGTCGTATGTTTCCCCCCCGTCTTTGTGGGTACATTTGGAGGCTACTGGCGAGAGCGAGAAGTGATTGAATCGCTTAAGAATTCATGCTAGCACTTCAGGATCTAGAGACATGGCTTAATGACGGGAAGCACGCTCTCTCGAGCTCGGCTCTGGCAAGTCCCCCTTTTCCTTTGTTTCAATAAACAGTGAAATTGCACCAGCTTCAAAGACGGTAAGACACCATCTAACAATACCAAATACCAGCAGTACCGTAACAGAGACGCATCTGGCAAGAGCCTAGACCTCAACAGCTTGAGATGCAGTACGACAATCGAGCCGTGCCCACTAGCGCTTTCCCATGCGAATCCAGAAGGATCAGGCCATCAACTTCCTCAAACTGCCATGGCCACGTCCCTCACGGCCCAAATGCCAGGCAAATAGCGCGGTGTCACATAGGTTCTGCGTCTCTAGAGGGCAATACAAATCCTCGACGACCGGCACTGGTCCCGGGCGAGGAGATGGATGGCCTGCCCTTGAATTGCAATCTCATCGACGGCACATAGCAGAGTTTGATGCCCGCATCTGTGGTGGCGGCGTACAGGGAGCAGCGTGCAGGACCATACGAGAGGTTGGCTGAGGGAGCGGTAAGCAAGCGCCCGCCACCATCGCGCCAGGCCGCGTTGAGGCCCAATGGGAAAGTTTGCGGTTCATGTGAACGCTAAGGTTCTCAACTGTCAGGATCCCGCAGCGTGGTGGTGATCACGGTACACTGAATGTCGTCAGCATGCCTGGATCCGTTGTGCTTTCGCCTCCCGCCTTCGCTCGACCCTTCGCAACGGGAAATCATCAGGCGCACGAATCGCGAAACTGAGGAGGATCGAGGAGCAAAGCAAAGAAGCTGGCGTTTGGTCAACTGGACCCCTGTGTGGTGTGCCGAGGCTGGACCGCTACAGGGTTATTTGGGGAACCTATCTGGCCGCAAGGCAACGTCATTGTGTAACAGTCGCTGCGCGGTGGTTGGTCTGGTCGTCCCAGAATCATCAAGGTGATGGCTCCGATGAGGCTCCATAGGTGGATCAGATCTTGTAAATAAAGCCTGGATCGGTCGATTCGACGAGCGGAAAGTCCATCAGCGGCTGGGGATGTCCATTGCGCCTGCGGAAAGGCACATCATTGTGCATGAGCGAGATATTGTCGGTCTCGCTAAACACCGATAGGGGTCTGGAGGCTAAAGTCTAGACTCTCGACCGACCGGAACGAGCAACGGTCGCCGGGTACGCCCGCCGCTATGACGTCAAACGGGACCCTTCTCATCTTTGGTACCTGATGGGGGAACAATCGAGCGTCTTTCCTCCGTCTCCGGTCCTCCTTCCTGTCCGCGGACAGACCCGTCAATTATTTTTCTTTCACTTCCCGTCACAGTATGATTCCAAACTTCCTTTCGTCCAGGACGCCGGGGCCGTCGGTCCGGGCTATTTGTTTCCGAGCGGCTAAAATATCCACTGAATTTCGTTTCGCCGACGCGCTGATTGGAGGCGATATTGTCGCAGAGCACACCTTAAAACGAGCATTCGTATAAACGAGCGTCCGTGTTTGCGACTATTCCTCCGTGCACCCCGCAGCACCATCCAGTCCCGTTTCATCAAGGTGGAGATGACGGCCGGGGAAAAAGAAGTCAAGGTAGACTTTAAAGTCGACCAAAATGCGGCACAGCAACAGCGAACCTTGTCTGCTCTCTTGTTTTTCCCCCGCAGCTTCGTTTACTACCCTGTCTTTGCCGCTTTAGGCAACTCCCAAAACGATGCTCTTCTCCACCAACCCCTTCACCGCGCTCTTGCTTGGCAGCGCCGGCGGTGCTCTTGCTGCTCCCAGATCCGCGGCAGTCACTTCCTTGGCCTCGGTTGCAGCAGCGGATAAGCCAGCAGCCTTCTTTCTCGCAGGCGACAGCACAACAGCGGTGCAGTCCACCAATGGCGGCGGCTGGGGCAATGGCTTCCTCGAAACCACCCTCCAAAACGGCGCGACGGGCAAGAACTATGGCCACAACGGTGCGACCACCGTCAGCTTCCGGGAAGGCGGAGATTGGGACACTGTGCTCCAGGAGGTCAAGGATGCTGTGGCTGAATACACGCCATACGTGACGATCCAGGTGAGACTGAGGCCTTCATTCCATACTATTTTTTTTCTTCTCCCCTCGTGATCCTCAGAAAGAAGAAAGGCGTAGACATGAACGTGTATGGGGTGATTTTTTTTTTTATGGCAGAGCCGGTGATGCTTTTCTTTTGTTACTCCGATCCACGGCCCCCTGGCAAGATGTGACAGAGCACTGACGATCGACATTTGGAAATCCACTAGTTCGGCCACAATGATCAGAAATCCGACAAGGGCATCAGCATTGACGAGTACACTGCCAATCTGGCGCAGTTCGTCGAAGACGTGCGCGATGCGGGCGGCAAACCGGTAAGTGAAGAGGAACACCTATCTTTCGTCTTTTATACCCACTTCCATCGCCTTCTGCAATTGGACTCTTGCAAAGAGACCAGTGCAGCATCATCGCGCGAGCAGCAGAGGTGGCAGCAATAGCAGCAGTAAAGCGTCACAATCACCACCACCACCAGTCCTGCGTCTGTTCTCAAAGAACCGCAACAGCATGACCGCGAATTCATCTCCCATCCAGCAACACTTCTCTGCTGTCCCTCACCCCCAAACCAGCAATCATTCTTCACCACTCCTTTTCTCTCTCCCCTCTCCCCTCTCACCGAAAACGCCAACCACGATACTTACTCTCCACCCCCCACCGCTCAGATCCTCGTAACCCCCCTCTCCCGCCGCCAATACAGCTCCTCCAACTCGTCCATCACCGAGAACCTCGCCGCGCAGCGCGCCGCCACGCTTGCCGCGGCCGCGTCGACGTCCGCCCTCTCCATCGACCTCAACCGCGCCAGCACCGACTACCTCAACGCCATCGGCGCCGACGACGCCTACACCTACAACCTGGACAGCGACGACCGCACCCACCTCAACGCCGCCGGCAGCGTCGTCTTCGGGAACATGGTGAGCTGGCTGATGGACCAGATCGAGGGCGAGGAAGGCGAGGCGCTGAAGCAGTGGACCGTGCCGGGAGCCGCGTACGTGAGTGCGTTTGAGGAGGGGGTGTATATTGCGGAGTGAAAACGGAGAGAGAAAATTGGGTCGAGCGGAGAGAGAGAGAGAGGAAGGAAATTGTATGAAGTGCAGGAGCTGTGTAGATAGCGCGGCGCTGGATGGAGGAGGATATGACGGAATGTAAATAACTCATGCAGCAGGGAACGTTTGGCGTGTACATAGCATTATTTGAATGCATACGAGTGAGATCATCGATGGTGGCTGTGAGCGATGCTGTTGATCTACGATCGAGATCGTGACACCCAATGATTTGAGGACGGGAAAGACGTCATGGGCATATGGTGAAGAGACTCGGGCGCTGCAAGAAAAAAGCTGCCCAGAAGCAAAATAGGGAATAGGTATGGGGGAAGTGAGCAGACCTTTGACTGGGCTGTCAACGAATGGGAATCGCAAGTTACCAGCGACGCTGAAGATGAAAAACAGAGTCAACTGTAGGTCAACCTCAACGGGCACCAAGGACAAGCGAAACAATGTTGTAGACAAGAGCAATCAGGCGTTCCGTGGCCTCGTTCATAAGCACAAGCACTGGTAAGTCATCTTGAGCTTTAGTCTCGGCGAGGTGGCAAGCTACACCACCACAGGCTAGCAAGCCTGTATACAGAGAGTTCTCAGCTGAAAGACATCTCAAACGAACTGCTCCAATACCTTCATGCACTCATCCTTCCCACACGTGCCTGGCACCTTCGTGATAGCAATGTTGTAGGGCTTCACCCATCTCAACGCAGTGCGTCTTCCACAGCCATCCAACGGCTTTCTCCTTATCCAACCGGGCTTGGAAAAGAGAAAAAGGCCCGAATCAACTATTTCTCCCAAGCCCGGGGAGAGCGTTGAACCCCGAAATCCCTCGAGGTGGCGTCTAAGGTGGCTTGCTGACCATCTGGTATCACTTAACTCACCGCCAAGATCCAAAGCTGTATCATGTTGTACCATGCAGCCATGATCCCGTTCGACCTGTCAACACATCAGCTTCAGTTTGACCAATGCAAGAACACGCATGCGATTCGTAAGTTTATCGGACGGCAAGACTTCATTCGTGGGAGAATTGGGCCCAAACGCTGTTCTGCAGTATTCCCAGGCGGCCGGATGGTAAACGATACATTCGGAGGTACCTCCTTTGCTTAAGCGAGGCGCTAAGTTCAAGAGGTACAGGAGAGGTAGTGCAACCATGTCTGATGGCGCGAGCATCCTCGTACAGCAGCCGTCAAACACGAATGAAGCAGACAGCACGAGGTTTGTGGGGCAATCGTTCCGCCATGCCGCTTCTCAAGATGCTGTCTGGAAACTCACATCCTCCCTACTGCAAAAAGATCGACAACAAAGGCCGCGAAGACAACCCAGGGCGGACTGAAGGTATGCAAAATCGTGGGACTGGGAAAAGCACATAGCCAGGCGGCGGTGGTAGCTGTGGCCGTTGGAAGGGAGCTGGGCGTCATTGGCGGTGTTGCTGGTCTCCACGGCCACGGCAATTGGTGGTACAGCATGCTGCATACGAATCTGTCGAAGTAGCAGAGCCTTGATGCCCGCGCGCCAGCCTGACACGGGGGGCTGCGGGACACAGGTCATGGCCCAAGTTACAGGTTTCGTGCGGCGGGAAAGCCGCCATGCATTGCAGGTGATGCAACTCAAGCCACAAGCGTGCAGCCGTGTTCAAAGTGATGCAGCTTCCATTGTCGGGGTTTCGTCTTAACTAATTCGTCGAGGATGGCATTGGCCTCTGCGGGTCGCACATGAAAATTGCCGGCTTCGCCCTTGCCGGGCTAAGTGTTTGCCGTTTTACTTCTGAAAGCGCAGTGCCTCGCACCAAAGTCTGACCTCGTCGAAGGCCTGCTCGTCAGGCTCACGGGCAGCCGGGCGGGAGGTGATTGTTTCCTTGGCTTGAGGTACGCTGAAGCGTGACCAGACATCGCGAACCAGCGCCTGACCCGCCTGCAGCTCTTGGTCGGCGTCAGCCTGGCCAGGCAACGAATCCCCGTCGTCCGACTCTTGTTTCGCTGTCTGGATGCACACGACGGTCCCGCGTAGTGCCATCTGGCCGCCCTTCTCGCGCAGCTCGCCCAAGCGCACAGTGAATTCCCCCAGGGAGTATGAGGCACCGGCGGTGACCTGCGAGCCCATCCGGTACATCCATAGGGCGCCGAATTTCAGGTTCAGCAGCTGGCTGTACGGTTCCATCTGCTGCAGCGGAATGGCAACGGTCGAGGATTGCTGCGGGGATTCGGGCTGCTGATCAGGGCCGGCGATGTGCACGAACGCACGGTCGGGGTAGTGGCCCAGGCCGAGGACATGTTGGAAGTGCGGAGGCGACTTGTCGGTGGTGTTCTGCGGGGTGGAGCGGAAGACGCGGTGGTGGAGGCCCCAGCTGCCGGTTGGCACCGGGTCGTAGGCGCGGATAAGGCGATCGGTCAGGTCGGCCAGGCTCGGCGCATTGTGGCCTGCGGCGATGAAGTAGACGCTACACAGGCGCGGTCGTCAGCGGGGCGGCGCGGCGGAGCACGTGGTGGAAGGGGACAATTGGACGCACGCGGTGACGGCCATGGGGTGGGCGATAGGAATTTCCTGTGGCGCGCGGCTCCGTCGAGATTAAGGGCCCACCGGCGCGCCGAACAAATGCGGAGGTGCGGCCGGATCGCCGGCCCTGAGTCGCAGCGCGAGACGATGATGTGTGATGGCCGTCGTGCGCTTTGCGGGGCTTCGCGGGCGACCAGGCTGGCCCGACCGCTGACCTCACCTTCACTCAACGTCGCTCGCTCGTTCGCTGCTCACTCCTCACTCTCACTGCTCACGTCCAACACCCCGCAGTCTGGGAGGGATGGCGTGCGCTCGCTGATCGACACTGATGAAGCCGCCAGGGATATTCGGATGGACAGGCGTCCAATGGCTGTGGTGGTGAGTGGGCTTCTGACGCCATTGGTGGTTATCGATACCACAAGCGGACGCCTCCTGCCAGGGTCTTAACTCAAGCTCGTGTGGCTCGTATGCAACTCCTTAACCCGCCTGCTATTTCTGGCTTCATGCGAACACCTTCCTCTTCTCCCTCTTTCGCTACTCTCCCTCGTCTTTCATAATAGCCGTTCGCAGTCACTCTCCGGCGCCAAGATCAGGCCCGCTCTTCCGCGTTTCGGGTCATCCCCAACAGTGTTCCGGACATCTAGCTTACTCCGCTCTCGTTCCTTTGCGCCAACGCATTCTCCTCTCCCTACTTGACCCGTCCGTGGTCAAGACCACATGGTTTCCGAGTCTTGGATCTTTCCAGCCCCGTCTTGCCAGCAGACCTAGGCAAGATGCCCGTCATTCGTCGCACCAACCTCCTTGCTATCGTGGCCTTCTGCGCCATCTTCGCGTTCTTTCATGTCTCGCACCTCTCTGTGAGAGAGCCTCCGAGCCCTACACCTCTGCGCACATACGCAGACCGCGACCTTCAGAGGCCAATCCGGTGGAAGGATGTCCCAGAGTCGTATCCAGTATCGACTTTCACTCCGCTGCCGGCAGCCAGGCCAACAACGATTCCCAGGATACAATTCGACGGGTTTACAAATGAACCGGCAGATGTCAGAGCTGAGAGGGAACAGCGACTGCAGGCAGTCAAGGAGAGCTTCGTGCACTCGTGGGAAGGATATAAAAAGCATGCATGGCTTCAGGATGAGATCACGCCGCTGTCTGGCGGCTGGAAAAACCCCTTCGGTGGATGGGGTGCCTCGCTGGTCGACACTCTGGACACTCTCTGGATCATGGGTCTTCACGAAGAATTTGAAATGGCTGTGAATGCCTTGAAAAAGGTCGACTTCAGCACTTCAGACCTTGGATCACTTAATGTATTCGAAACCACCATCCGCTACCTTGGCGGACTCATGTCTGCCTATGACCTTAGCGGTGGCAAGTACTCCACTTTGCTGACCAAGGCCACCGAGCTTGGTGAGATGCTTTACCGCGCGTTCGACACTCCGAACCGAATGCCCGTTAGCCGTTGGGAGTGGAGGGCCAAGGGCATCAATCGAGTAGACCAGTTTGCTTCCAGCAACGCTGTGTCTGCTGAGGTTGGCTCCCTCAGCCTGGAATTTACCAGGCTTTCCCAGCTTACTGGTGATCCCAAATTCTTTGACGCTATCCAGCGCATCACGGATGAATTTGAAAGGCAGCAGAACATGACCAAAATTCCTGGTCTTTGGCCTCTTGCAGTCAACCCGAGGAAGAAGGCCTTTGCTGACGATCACACATTCACCCTCGGCGCAATGGCCGATTCTTTGTACGAATACTTCCCCAAGCAGTGGATGCTCCTTGGAGGCATCATGGACCAGTACCGCACCATGTACGAGAACGCCATTGAAGCCGCCAAAGAATACCTATTTTTCCGGGTCCTAAACCGCGATAACCTGGACATCCTCTTATCCGGGACCGCCAGGGTTACAGCAAAAGGAAAGGTCAAGCTCGATCCAGAAGGTCAGCATCTGGCCTGCTTCACCGGTGGAATGGTCGGCATCGCTGCCAAAATCTTCGATCGTCCTGATGAACTCCACACGGCCCGCCAGCTCACGGACGGCTGCATCTGGGCGTACGAGAGTATGCCTACTGGCATCATGCCCGAGATTTTCAATGCCGTTGCCTGCACCGAAGAAGATGACGAGTGCTTGTGGGATGAAGGACGTTGGCTCGACGCGGTTGCCTCACAGAACAGCAAATCTGACCGCGAAGTGGCCGAGAAGTATACTCAGCGGTACAGTGTTGCGCCTGGGATGACCAAACTCGTCGACAGACGCTACCTTCTGCGGCCGGAAGCCATCGAAAGCGTCTTCCTGATGTACAGGATCACGGGCGACAAACATTTCCAGGAGAAGGCGTGGAATATGTTCCAAGCGGTTGACAAGTACACACGCACGGAGTTGGGTAATGCGGCCATCAATGACGTAGGAGCGCCGGATAATGTCAAGATGGTGGACAGTTGCGAGAGCTTCTGGATGGCAGAGACGCTCAAGTATTACTATCTGACATTCAGTGACCCAGAGTTGATAAGCCTCGACGAGTGGGTATTCAACACCGAGGCGCACCCGTTGAGGCGTCCCCGGTAACAGGTGGCGCTTTGAGACAATGTAAATGGGCACTGGCGTTAAAGTATAGATGGAATGCGAGGCGGTTTCGCAGTTATTTCAATATTTGGGTGTAGCCCTGGTACAAAATAGCAGAATTCTTAAGTCGTACATGAAAGCATCGTGAAGAGACAAAGTGTTGTGATCAGCCGCCACGGGATTGGTCGCGCCCCTTATCGTTATCGCCGCACTTGTCTCCGGCCCTAGCTGGGCGTCATGACCTTCTCACATGCACCTCCCCGGACACCTCCGTGTCCCCGGCTGACCCACGACCCCACTGCCATCGTGAAGCTTGAGATATAGCTTCAGCCCATCTTCGCTCCTTGTGTATACCTAGGCGCTGCTTGTATTTTCCTTTCTCTCGCTTTTGCGTCGCCGCGTTCCCAAGAGCCAACATCCACTCGCCGCCGCCCGATTCGCTTTCATCCATCCGTCAACCTCGGCCTCTTAGGCTTTGCATCAGCCCTCAACCATTCGTTTGAACACCATGGATCGAGTTCGCAGGCTTCTCGATCGGGAGCAGCCCTATGAGCCGCTGGAGGGCGGCTCCGAAACTCCAGATGGCGCTAGAATAGAGGAAGAGGAGGAGAAAGCGCCTTTCTCATGGCTGGACTACTCCATCTTTCTGCTTCTAGGAGTGGCTATGCTGTGGGCTTGGTAAATGAGGCCCATGAAAAGTACTACAGCCCGTCAGCTAACGCTTCAAAGGAACATGTTCCTTGCTGCCGGTCCCTACTTCCAGAGTCGCTTCGAATCAGACGAAAGCATTCTCCACACCTTCCAATCAGCCCAACTATCAACGTCGACGGTGGTGAATCTGGGCTCCATGCTCGTCCTTGCCAAACTCCAATCCGGCGCTTCCTATCCCAAACGCATCATGGCCGCCCTTCTGGTCAATATCGTCACTTTCACCCTCCTGGCCATATCAACCCAACACTTCTTGGACATCTCTGCAAAAGGATACTTTAGTTTCATGATCATAATGGTTGCTGCGGCTAGCTTTGGGACTGCGCTCAGTCAAAACGGCGTCTTTGCCTATGTTTCTGCTTTCGGGCGCGAGGAGTACACCAACGCGATCATGGTTGGTCAAGGCGTGGCTGGCGTGCTGCCCGCTATTGCTCAGATCGTATCCGTCATGTCTGTGCCTGCAGATGACTTAGGAGACGAGGACGCCGCCGACGAATCTTCGAAGTCCGCTTTCGCATACTTCATGACGGCAACCGTCATCTCTGCCTTCACCCTCTTCGCTTTCATCTACCTTTTGTTCAGACGCATGTCTGTGCATCATACGAAGAACCTCAGTGACAGCATTGGCGATCTGCGTGATGCAACGTCAGCTCCTACTCGGGAATCGGTCCCGCTTCTCACGCTGCTACGCAAGCTTTACTGGCTATCCGCTGCCGTCTTTCTCACCTTCGCCATTTCCATGGTCTACCCCGTATTCACCCAGGAGACCAAGAGCGTCCGCCCTATCGAATCCGCGCCGAGGCTTTTTCAACCAGGCTCTTTCATCCCGCTCGCGTTCTTGTTCTGGAACTCCGGCGACTTGGTCGGTCGAATCCTGCCGGCCTTCCCGTCCCTCTCCTTGACCTCGAAGCCCAAGATCGTCTTTGCCATGTCAGTCGGCCGCCTTGTATTCATCCCGCTGTACCTTCTCTGCAATGTGGGTGGTCGTGGCGCGGCGATCAGCAGCGATGTCTTCTATTTGATCGTTCAGCTCCTTTTCGGCCTGACCAATGGATATTTGGGCAGTACTTGCATGATGGGCGCGGTCGAGTGGGTGGACGTTGATGAAAGAGAGGCTGCGGGTGGTTTCATGGGACTCTGCTTGGTCGCTGGGTTGGCGGCTGGCAGTCTTGCGAGTTTTGTGGTCGCTAGTGCGCTTTCATAAACGGGGAAGCTCGGCAAAGAATAGAGGAAGTCCACGGAAAGCTGGTGAACTCCGCAAAGCTCCGCACAAGGTTATACTTTTCAGGCTCCCGCAGCTTGCAGCTACGCTCCGAAGTGGTTTCTTGGCCAACGAATACCGCGTCCACCAAGCAAAAAAGAAGGCGCTTAGCGGTACAAGTAGCCTCCTGGTTGAGCTTCTTCAGCAAGAATGAGGGCCATCGAACGAACAAATTCCCACACCGAGAACGGGGACATAACTGAATACCAACATTCCTACATTTATGACCGCATAACGGCCGCATGCAAGCGTCACCCGGTTGGCACATGTTCCATGAATCTCGACGGAAACAAGCAATCTGCCACGCCCCTACGCCTATGCGCTGAAAGGCTGATGCGCTTCTCGGACTTCGCCCCCACCCGTGGATCGTGCTTTGCCTTGCACATAGAACAATTCGAAAATGTTCAATTTGGAACAGTCGACAAATGTGCCCCCAGTCGGCTCGCAGTGTATCTGTGGTAGCAGACGGCCATAATACTCAATAGTGGCGAATGTGTACAAAGGAATTGGCATTTGGGCGGGCTGCCCACCGATCTAATCCAAAGAGTAGGCTCCACGCCACGAAGCAGATTTCAGGGACAGAATGCCAAAAATGAGACCGTCTTCATCGGGAACACAACATATTCTACTTGTCGGAACATAGCATGGATTGATAGAAGTTAGTGAAGGAACCAAACTGGACTCGTAAACGGTGACTGGTGCACGATTAAACAGTTGGTCCTCTTTCTCTCTGTCCCTCATAGATTTAGAGATACTGGCGAATTTTCAAGGGAAAAAATTGTTCTCAATGCGTGACTTATCATGCGATGTCGAAATCGCTCGACTAGTGATGTCTGAGTTGAGCATGAGGATTTGGCAACGGCCGTTTCAATGCAAAGCTTGGCGTACAGCGCATGACATTGGGGTGGGAGATATGAGAATTGCTCATAGAGATCTGGTCTTGCCTAATCGAATCCTGGCGGAATCGCGCTGACGGCCCCCCTCCAGGCGCTGAAAGATGTCCGGATTATGTAACACGTAACGCAAACAAGCTGTGCATAGTGCTGACTCAGCGGGTGATCATCGGTCCAGAACAATACGTCTTTGCTGTGCTTTCGGACTTCACAAGTAATTTGCACGCCACCACACCCACTCGCTCGGAGCTTCAGCTTCCTACCCCAGACCCTGAACTCGGCTTCCTGGTGACAAGGTCACTTGAGCCTGGCAAAAATCTCATCTGGTAAGTCAAGGGTTTTTTCCCTTCATTCTATGGAAATACCCTGTTCGCCAAGTCTTTCTATGCCATTCCACTAGGCGCTGTCTCTGCTCTCTTTGGATTTCACTTCACATACGTCTGCTTCTTCCCGTCGCTGCATCGTGTTCCACAATCACTAGTTTGCCCGCCCCCGCCGCAGCCGCTACCTCTGTCTTCACTGCCCCCTCCACCCTCCCAGCATACCCTGTCTTGCCGCATAGTTGCATGGCCTGGGAGGAGTACCAGTTCTTGTCATTTAGCTGGGGATTTGGTTTCCGATGATCGCGAAATCTCGCATCGCTGCATGTCTTCATTGAGTACAACACCAGCCAATCGTTCCTTCAGCGGTGCCGTGCTACGCTCAATAGTTGATGAGGATTGCATCTGCTGTAACATACATCCACACGATCGGGAACTGACCTTCCCTGCCAGAAAAAGTAGCTCCCCGACGCGCGATCTTGCCGACGGGGACAGTAACACACGCCAGCCGGCAAGGCCAGGTCCAGACCCAAGCCCAATCTCAGGCAGCGGTGACGCCGACGCTGGTTTGAGAGCGGGCGGGAAAGAGAAAGGAGAGGAAAAGAGAGCGGTCAACAGGAAGGGACAACCCATCGTTCCATCCGCCCACTATGTCGCAACACGTGCTGCCGCACACGGTGCGCATCAAGCGCAAGAGACAGGATGAGCCGGTGGAGACGCTGCATGTCCACCACACGCCGCAGGATGACCCCAAGAAGCGCCGTTTCACCCTCGACCAACCAGCCTCGTCCTACCCGGCCGTGTTCAGACGCGTCCTGCAGCAGGATCCTGCCGTTGCGGGCGCCGCCGCTCTGGACGGCTCGACGTCCAGTCTTGCAGCGGCAGGTCCCACAACGGCCCCCAATGCCACCATCATCTCCTCTGGCCCAGTCTCAGCAATAGCTGCTGCTGCTAACGACAGCAGCGCGCCCCCCTCAAGGACCGATACCCCTTCCTCAATCCCCTCTTCTTCGGATCGGAAGATCCTGGCGCCAGCCCCGGCTACCCGTCGCTTCCACCTCTCCACCAAGTCCGCGCCGAGCCGCTCGTCGAGCCCCGGCGGCTCGCTCCAGAAGCGTAAGAATGTCGCAACGCTCGTGGAATCCAAGCCGAAGAAGACGAGGACCGCCGGCGGGCCCGAAGTCGCCGAGTACGTCGCTCAGAAGGCAGCAGCCGGACGCGATGTCGAGATGCAGTTGGACCATGAACAGCCGGCTATAAGCGCGCAGCAGCAGCAGCAGCCCACCACTCTCAAACGACCGGGGAGGACGGCGAGGAGCGCGAGCCCGGCTGTCGGCCGCGGCACGAACGGTGCCACCACCACTACCGCTCCTGCTACTGCGGCCGCGGCAGGCAACGGCGATGCCGGCAAGTCTGACAAGGCTGCCATCGACCTCGGCCTGCTCTCCGAGATGCAGAAGTTCGCGCAGGAGGTCGAGTACGCCGAGGAGCGAAGGGAGAAACCCACTCCCTCGACGCCTGCCAAGCCGACACCCATCTACCCACCGACCCTCGCCTCGCCGCCGTCACATCAGAAGCTCAAGTTCCAGCCGAAAGCCACGCCGCGCTTCCGCGACCGCCATCCGGAACGGTTCGCGAACAACAACGGTGGCGCGACGACCGAGGGCATGGACATCGACAGTCACCACCGCCACGCAGAGTCGGACTCGGACGACGACGACGGCGACTACGTATACGACACGTACGTCCGCTACGACGGCCCGCCCGACACGGTCATCGACAACGCCACCGCCGCCACCGCGCTCCCGCCCGACATCGGCGTGCTCGTCATCAACGTCGACGAACAGCCGCTGTGGGAGGCCTACCTCGAGCAGAATCCCGCCGCCGACGACAGCGACAAGGAGTTCGACACGGATGACGAGGACGAGAACGCGGAGGACTTCTACGCGAACGAGTACCCGGAGGACGAGGTCGCGAGCGACGACGAGAGGGACGAGGGCGCGTACAGGTACAGAGTCGCGGCGAGTGATGAGGAGGAGTGGGGCATGTATAGTGATGAAGAGGATTTGGCGAGGCCTTGGGGACGGAGACCGGCGTGGTTGAAGGGCGGGAGTGGGGATGAGGGGAACGACAGTGACTAAGAGGCGTGCTGTGGCATCTGTTGCTGCTTGGGGGGTTGACGCTGATGGAGAAGCTTTACGTGCTCCCTCAAGGCACGCATGTCACTGCTGGGGTAGAGGAAGATGGCATAGGATAGATGGAAATCGTTCTAAGGAGCGACATCATAGACCTGGTGCTCTGCCTTTTCGGAAAATCCTTGGGAACGCCATGGAGATTGCATCGGACAAGAGGCTTTGAGATAGTTGTAGATATTCGTACCGCTTCGTAATTGACGCTACTCCAGTCAATAACCAAACGCATATTAAGCACAAGTTCTTCCAGCCCCTTTCAATGTGGAATTATATCTGTCATGTCACTTTTACATACTGCCTTATCTACAAGTGGACAGTCTCCCCGATCCAGAACACCGCTTTCGCGTTCATGAAGTGCAACCCGCATCTGAGGTAACGTTACCTCAACTTCTACTAAAGGCGGGGTCTCACTTATGTTTTTCTTTCCTTCGTGTCACCCGGCCTCCCGTCGTCTCATCCCACTGGTTGGGTGCGGGGCAGGGAAATCATGTATAGGAACTCTTGCCGATACCAGTGCCAAGCTCCGGCTACCCTTCTTTGTTTTAGTTTTTCTCGTTCATGTTGAATATCTCAATAGGTAGGAGAACAAATCAGCCCTTCTTTCCGGTGTTCAGCAATCTTTCCTTTACTCTACATAAATCGGGAAGAGTAACTTAGTGAAGAAATGGAACACAGTATGAAAGTGTCGTCGACAAATGTATATTTTATATTAATGGATGCTCAATAATATATGCAGTTGGATTACCACAGGAATGGTCTCCCCGAAACGTTGCTAAATTTTCTAGTAAAATGTGTTCTGTCGTATTTGAGTTTTGTTTATTCTTTTTTTTAAAACCTTTATCCTTCGCCTGGTCTCTTTTATACCACCTCATAGGGCATTTATGAGTGTTAAACCTTTAATTCAGTGATTTATAGCCATAGTAGATTGTTTGATTAAGCCTTCCTGGGATACTTATTAAGAAGGTGGTAAGCTTCTGAGAAGTGGCTTTGAAAGTAATATGAGAAAAAGGTGGTCGAGGACAAACGAGAGGAAAATATTTCGACTCGAATCGTAGTTACGGTATACTGAACGAATGTTGAGAGAAAAAGAGCAAAACGACGAGGAACTTCTCCTTATCTACTACTTTATTCTATTTAATCTAAAAAAAAAAAAAGAGAATAGGTTGAAGTGTCCGTAGATTCGTTCACAACTAAGTATTTTTTTTTTTAAAAAAATGGAGAAGTGACATTCAGAAGTTTTAATTCAAACTTCACTGCTATCTTCATTCTAAGTAGGATTTGTTTATATGAGTAGTAGAACTTGGAATAACGATTCCTTAGTACATGGGAGCTTCAGCCCCTGCCGGACCCGTGTGCTTTATTGACATTTACAATTACTACAGCTCGATTGGACAGTCTTAAGCACGACAAGGATGACAAAATGGGCTTTTCTCTACCTTTGATATCCGAGACTCCGGCGGCTATTGGCTTCATTGTAAACTTGGGAGCTTTTGTGTTTTTTTCCCCGCTCAGTGGTTAAACCATAACTCATTTGTTGTTTCTTTTCATCTTCTCCGTACATTTCATAGCATGACATTTGGAAGTTCTTTTGAAACCAGTCATTTCTCGTAAAGATTTTCATATTCCGCTTCCAAAGTATCCACATTTTGAACGCCAAACTGACCAAACGATCATACGATCTCTCAGTGACGAGTGCCGTTCACGTTCTTAACACCCTGGCCCAGCTGGCTCGCAACGACGGTAGCCTCCCTGACGGCACGCGCGACGTGACCCCTGACGGCACCCTCCTCGAGGGTCAGCAGGCCGCCGATAGTGCAGCCACCGGGAGTGGAAACCATATCCTTCAGGATGGAAGGGTGCCTGTTCTCCTCGAGAACCAGGCCGGTGGTGCCCTTCATCATCTGGGCGGACATGAGCTGGGCCTCCTTGCGGGGGATACCCATGGCGACAGCGCCGTCAGCCAGGCCCTCGAGGATCAGGGCAACGAAAGCCGGGCCGGAGCCGCACAGCGAGGTGCAGGCGTCCATGAGGTGGGGCGGCAGCTGGACGACCTTGCCGCAGCGGTTGAAGATCCAGGTGACGAGGGCGGTCTGGTCGTCGCTCAGCGGCGGGGTCGGCTGCGAGATGACCGTCATGCTCTGGCGCACGAGAGCGGCCGTGTTAGGCATGACGCGCACGACGCGGCACGGCTTCTTCTCCGGCGAGGGCACGCCGTCGGGGTAGATGGTGCGCTCGATCTGCTCGACCGACACACCGGCCAGGATCGACATGATCAGCTTGCCGTCCAGCGCCTCGCGCATGCCCTCCGCACCCAGAACCTCCTGCAGCATGTACGGCTTGCACGCCAGAAGCACCACGTCGGCCTTCTTCACGCCCGTCAGGTTGTCGTTGACGTAGATCTCCAGCGGCTGGTTGTACTTGCCCAGCACGCCCCGGATGGCGTCTGGGGCGCCTGCCCAGGCATCGCAGGCGATGAACTTGGTCGGCAGCTTGGGCGGGACGGTCTCGTCGGCGGTCGAGGGTCCGGAGGGGTCAGCCAGCGCGGCCATGATGCCGCCGAGAATGGCGTTGCCCATGACGCCTGCAGGTGTGAATCATTAGCTACACTGCAGCTTGGTGGGGAAGCTCCAGGAATTGCGTACCGCAGCCCAGGACAGTGAGGGTGAGTCCGTTGTCAGCCATTGTTGCTTGCGTGTTGTTCTGGGGTATCTGGGTATCTCTGGAGGGTCAATGGCGTGTGGAGGTGTGTTTGGGCGCGGGGAATATTTGAGCGTGGGGGAGAGCTCCGAATGTCGCAGGGCGGAGGTGCTGAAAATGCGTTGGCGGGGCCGACGCAAGCCGCGCAGCCACAGACGACAGCCACACCAAAACCCCGTGCCTGTGCCTGTTCCTGGCAGCTAGGTGCTCCTCTCTTGTCATCCGTCTCATCCGCGTTTCTATTCGTCCTCGATGCTCGGTCCGACTTTGCACCTCGTCTTCGCTTCGAATACGCTCTTCATCATGCCTTATTAGCCTCGGGGAAACGCCGCATTGTTTCTGTCTCGTTCAGCGCCAGTTAAACGCCAGGTGGGCGTGTTAAGCTTTTGTCCAATATCTCAAACATGTGAAGTGGGGAGTTTATCAGCATGTTTGCCTCACCGTTGAACACGCGATGTCAAACGATAAAGTTTGCAACCCCTGGCAGGTGATCCTCGGGACGTAGCGGCAATGTCAGACGATAGAGAAACTGCCAGCCAGTACTCCAATGTCGCGCCATCCAGCTCTCTCTGATTCGGATCCTGCCGAGTAGTCTAGACCGCCCGGCCTGCTATAGCATGGATGATGTTCGTCTATCACTTTCCCCATTCGCGGATTCAGGCGCCCCTTTGAATTTCCTCCCCACGGCCCTTTTGGGTGGCACGTATTCTATTTTTGACCCACCTCGACACAGAGTGGTAGGTGCGTGAACGGGCCGCTTCACCATTACCCGCGCGCGTCGGAGCTATAGGCTGAAAGAGACCCTTCTCGGCGAATGGATCGTGTCTCGCCAGCCATGGCTGCGGAGATAGACTTTTTGTGGTGATACAGCGGAAAGACCCATGTCTCGAACCAAAATCGATATTTAATCTAAGAACCGCCTCATCGCATGTTCTCAACGTCTTTAAAACAGCTTGGATTCTCACGAGTGCGGAACGACAGTCTTTTCCCCAGTCAATCGCTACATTCCATTTCGAGTTCTGGTTACAGTCTCTCACTTCCACCAATAATTTCCATTCGTCAACACCAACAACATGCGATCCTCACTGTTCAACATTGCGGTCTTCTCCGCCATCTCTTGGAGCACAATTTCTCAAGCCGCACCAATCGTCGCGCCCATCGTCGGAAACTTCGACGTCAGACAATCTATCCACCAAGCCGAGCAGCGCGCGCCCTACGCGCCTAAGACAAAACTTTTCCTCGACAAACTCCACTTCCCCAGCGTTGACACAAAAACAATTCCCGAAATCCGCGATGCCGAGGAGGATGACGTCTCCGTCTTCGATATTACCGACGACAGTGGTGATGAGCCTCAGATTAAGCACATTATCGTCCCGAAAACCTTTCCCAACGACACAACCGAGGAACCCAGTGCCGAGAGCACAGAAAATAGCTCGACTTCAAGCCGAGATGAAGCAGAAGAGCAAGAAGTGATGGGCAGCATCTCGGCGTGCGGCGTGGATAAGGCAGGGAGGAATTACTGCCGCACGTCGGACGGGTGGTTCGAGTACAGATGCGAGACGGGCGAAGTCACGTACTACAGGCATATGCCTTACGCCGATGAGGAGGTGTGTTCGGACAGCAGCATCGCTTGATCGCTGAGAGAATGGTTGGTGGTGCATGAGTTTGATTTACGAATGGGCGCGATGCCTTCAATGCTGCACTACTAGTGTCTAATGTAATCTGGAAAACGATTTGAGCCTTTTGTTTTAGATATCAGGATACCCAGAAATTGTGGAGGAAGATGGCAATAGCTGATTGTCACGGTAGTGGAGCAATTTACTAGTATGGAAATGATCCAAGTCTCAGTGTGCATGTGAGACATCATGAGATCTAACTCGAGATTTGCATAGGGCCAATGATTTTCAGCTTTTGGATAAAGTTATATTGGTGGTGCAAGAGCCTGTCGAAATTACTGCTGATCCAGACCAACCTCGATCGCCGCTTGAACCGGACCCGGCGGCATGCAGGGCCAAGCTTCTTCGCGCCCGACCATCGCCGCTGCCGCCCGTAACCGCGTCCACTGCCGAGCATCAGAGCTTCGCGCGTCAACGGCGACACGCCCCTCCACTGCCGTTGTTCCCCACCAAGCACCTTAATATCCCCCCGGTGCGTGCGCGTGAAAGCGCCTATTCGAAGCGAACGATGGCGGACCCGTTCGAAGTGCGCATGCGCTTCACAAGCCAGCTGCAGCACCTCAACGCCTCCGTCACCTCGGCCCAGAAAGCCGCAAACTATGCCCTCAAGTACCGCGACATGGACGAGGACCTGCACTCGTGCATCCTCGAGCAGCTGGAGAGGGTACGAAACTCAAATTTCCAAAGGACTTGAGGGGGAGATCGGCGTGCTGATTGTTGGGCAGAATAACATGAACAACCGTGCGAACATCATGTACTTCATCGAGCACCTGTGCGACGTCGCCCAGCGCGAGAATCACCTCGAGTTCGTGCGCATGATGCAGCGCGACATCCTGCGCGTCATCGACGCCGTCGCGCCCCCGGACGGATCAGGTGCCGCGAACGTCAAGGTCGTGAGGAGGGTGAGCAGCCTTTCCCCGTTGAGTCCTTTGGGGCTACGGATATACCGTTGGACTTGGGGCTAAAGTATGTCGTCTAGGTGCTAGCTGGCCTGCAAAACAAGCAGGTCCTCATCCCACAGACGGTCCAGGAACTGGAGGATTGCCTCAAAGAGCGCGACATCGCGGTGGCACACCCAGCGTTGGGGTCGCCGACAAATGGTGCGACTGGCAGCGGGAAGCATACGCCGCGCGGGAATGGTGCAACGAGGTTGGACAAGCGCCAGGTCGAGCAGCGGATAGAGGAGGATCGAGAGAGACATAAGAGATTGAGGGAGGTCATCTGGCAGGTGGAGCCCGAGAACGACCGCGAGTTCGAGAAGATGT
Organism: Lasiodiplodia sp. COLG20; assembly: GCA_009801085.1. Taxonomy (NCBI): domain Eukaryota; kingdom Fungi; phylum Ascomycota; class Dothideomycetes; order Botryosphaeriales; family Botryosphaeriaceae; genus Lasiodiplodia; species Lasiodiplodia sp. COLG20. The sequence goes on along the minus strand of VNWV01000021.1, from coordinate 119,576 downwards.
GGGAGGAGAGTAGCGACATTGGAGACGACGACTACGTGGCTGCTGAGGAGGATGCCCAAGAGCGGAAACAGGCTATTGCGTTTGATCGTGAGCCTTGAGCCTTCGGTTATTGGTCCCATCGGCGTTCTGGAAAAGGAAAAGGGAGAGGAACGGTTTTGCATGTTAGGCGTTGAGGCTGGAGAATCATGGCTGCATCATGACGGCGTTGAGTGGTGATGGACCTTTGTTATTTTCAAGTGTTGGAGGTTTGCGAGGCCTCCATACCTGGCGTTGATACCCGCCTTACGCAAACCATATTTGTACACTAAAAGAATCCATCTATACAAATACAGTCCCAAAAGAACACCGCGGCCATGCCCTCGCTTCGTGGTTCCGTCCGCGCGTAGCACATGTTGGATAGAGCCTATCAAGACTCTGGAAGCTTTCCATTTCCATTTTTTCCATACATTCATTCCCCAAAAGCCGCTCGGCCAATAGCACGACGCTTACTCCATGACGACAACGGCGCCAAGACCCTTCATGGTCTCGATGATCTTCTCGGCCTCCTCCTTGGGTACAGACTCCTTCATCAACTTGGGTGCGCTCTCGACGAACTTCTTGCTGTCCACCAGCGACAGACCAAGCATGCTCTTGACCTCCTTGATGATCTTGGGCTTAGACGCCGTGTCGATGCTCTGCAGCTTCAAGTTGAACAGCGTCTTCTCTTGCGCGGCGGGCGCGGCCTCCTCCTCCTCAGCTGCTGCAGGTGCTGCGGCCTGGGCGGCGGCGGGCGCAGCGGCGAAGCCGCCGACGGGCATGTCGGGGATGTTGAGGCGGGTCTGTGTTTGTTCACGGACGAGCGGTTAGCGGAGGGTTTGTTCTCGGAGCCGTCGGCGCTTCAACGCGCAACGGATATGCAACATTGGGCCTCCGGGGGCTAACCTTGAGGGTGGAGACGAGGTCGGCGGTCTCAAGCAGAGTCAATTGGCTGATCTGGTCGACGATGGTGGCGATCTTGGGGTTCGCGGGAGCTGCGGCGGCGTCGGTGGACTGCCATCTCCGGGCTTGCTGCAGGCGGGAGACGGAGGCGCGGGCGGGCGAGGCGCGGGCAGCGCGGGCGCAGACGCGCAGCGCGGACTGGCACGAGAGTGACATGGCGGGCGGGATGGTGGGGGTGCGGTGGGAGGTTTGCAATTGCCGTACGCGGTCAAAGTCGGTGGTGGTGCGTGTTTCCCGCCGTCAAAATCTCGAGGCTCGCCGCTGCCTAACGCGGCATAGGGTGCACAGGCCATCCAGTACTCAAGAAATTATTTTGGCTACTGGGAAAGCATGAACCAAACACCAAATCAACCCTCGCCGTCGCGCAACTTTTTTCCTACCCCAATTCCTGGTTACAGTTCCGGAGCGCGACCATGGAATGCGGCTGGGGTATCTCTGCGCTTCAGGCGCGCCCCAACGGAGTCCCCGAGGAGCTGCGCTCCCTCCTCCGCCAGAGCTCTAATCGCGACTTCCTCGCTGACCTCGCTCGCGAGTCGCTGAATCCGTGCCACACCGATTACCTTTTCGCGCTTTTCGAGCCATTGTTTGTCGAAGTCCGCGCGCTGTGGGCTGCCTCGTATCCTTCCGTCGAGACCATACCCGCATATGCCCGCATATTACAACTTGCGCCGTACCTTTCGGACATTGCTGAAGCTATCCTTTCTCGTGGCGCAGACGAGATCGCCTCGGCTTTGCAATATGATGCCTCCAAGGCTTCACAGACCACCGCGGACGATCGCATGGTCGACCTTCTTCTCGGACTTTTCCGCCTTCTCGTGAGCGATAACGAGACCTTCGGTCGTTCTATCCAACCACTGTCCCTCCAATCCTTGCTCGCACATCCGAACCGAACCGTCCGATACCTTGCCATTCGCTGTCTTTGCCTGTATCTACATGCTGCGGATGCGGCGCAGGAGGAGATGATATCCAGATACGTTGGTCAAGAGCCCGTGAGCGGGAACTGGGAAGGCAAGACAATTGACTATCGGTTCCTGAGCCTTTGGGAAGAGAAGCGGTATGCGGAGGTGAAAAAGAATCTTGTGGAGGCCCGGTCGGCGCGAGAGGCGTACCTTTCGTCCCCGCAGATTAGCAGAATAATCACGCAGAGGGATCTTGGCCCTCATACCGCTGAAATCCATGGCGTTTTGCTTCCCCGATCCGACGCGCCTGTCACTGCGGATGGCGTTCAGCTTATTCCGACCGGAACCACCGTGCGAAACCTCACTTCTGTGGCTAGAAGTCTGAACGGTGACAAGCCTGTCATGTTGACCGGCCTTGCTGGTTCGGGTAAAACGCTGATAATCCGCCATCTTGCAAGGGAACTAAACAAGCTCCAATCCATGGTGACCTTACATCTGAACGAGCAGAGCGATGCTAAGCTCCTCATTGGCATGTATACGACTGGAAGCACCCCCGGCACTTTCACCTGGAGACCCGGTGTTCTTACTACCGCGGTAAGAGAAGGCCGGTGGGTGTTGATCGAGGATCTGGACCGTGCCCCGAACGACGTGATCAGCACACTTTTGCCGCTCATTGAATCGGGAGAGCTCCTTATTCCTAGTAGAGGCGAAGTTGTCCGTGCCGCCCGCGGCTTCAAGATTATCGCAACACTTCGTACAACACTCAATCTTCGTGGAGAACAAATTGTTCCCGGCGCCGGCATGATTGGAACGCGTTTCTGGGATCGCATTGGCATTGAGATGCCGCGCGAGGGAGAGCTCGGAGAAATTGTCCAGCGCGCATTCTCCAACATCCCGGAGGCTTTGGTGCCTCAGATCATGAGCGTCTATGGGAGCCTCCAGGCTTTGTCCAAGGACAAATCCTTCACGGCTAGCAAGTCCGGCATGATCAGACCTGTTACTTCGCGCGACTTGTTCAAGTGGTGTAGTCGAATTAACCCTCGGAATTTGGACGACATGTTTCTCGAAGCAGTCGACTGTCTCGCTGGAAGCCTGGAAAATGGACCAGCCCGAGAGTTGATTGTTGCGTGCATTGCGCGGGAGCTTCATGTTGATCCGCAGAAGAGGGACCATCTGATCTTGCAGCGTACAATCGCGTACAAGACAAATGATACCAGCGAAGTCACCATCGGACGTGCTACCCTGAAAAGATCTCAACGCAAGAGACGTGCAGACCGAAGACCGTTTGCTGCGAACGATCACACTTGTCGCCTATTAGAGAGAATTGCGGTTGCTGTGGATCATCAGGAGTCCCTTCTGTTGGTTGGTGAGACCGGTACCGGCAAAACCACCGCTATCCAGCATCTGGCCAGTGAACTTGGCCGGAAAATGGAGGTATTCAACTTGTCTCAACAAAGCGAAAGCGGCGACCTACTGGGTGGCTTCAAGCCCGTTAACCTCCGCAGCATCATGGTGCCGATGAAGGACCGCTTCGACGATCTCTTCTTGTCAACGTTCTCCCAAGACAAGAATCGCCTCTTTCTCAATCAGCTAAACGAACATATGGCGAAGGGCCGCTGGAAGGCTGTCTGCAAATTTTGGCAGCAGGCTCTCCGCATGGTTGACGACGCGGTCAAAGCATCCAGGTCTGACGCTGCGCAGCAAGCTGACGAGAATGACCAACCCAAGAAGAAAAAGCGCAAGGTCGAAAAACAACCCAAGCTACCTGCATCTTTCTCGCAACCTGAGTGGGATGCTTTTGCCAACGATCTCAAGCTTGTGGAGTCACAGATTGCCAACAAGTCTAGCGCTTTTGCTTTCAAGTTTGTGGAGGGCAACATTGTCAAGGCTGTCAGAAACGGCGATTGGGTTTTGCTCGACGAAATCAACTTGGCCGCACCAGATACTCTTGAAGCGCTGGCCGACTTGCTTACCGGCGGCTCTGGAGGCAAGCCATCCATTCTCCTGACGGAGACGGGCAATGTTGAGAGAATCGAGGCACATCCCAACTTCCGTGTCTTCGCAGCAATGAACCCTGCAACCGATGTCGGGAAGAAGGATCTTCCTATGGGCATCCGTTCTCGATTTACGGAGCTCTATGTCGAAAGTCCTGATCGCGACTTCAAGAGCTTGCAAAGCGTCGTGGAAACCTATCTTGACCAGTACCTCCACAAGGACCGGAAAATTTCCGCAGATGTTGCCAACTTGTATCTGCATATTCAAGAATTGAATGCGGAGAACAGACTGGTGGATGGCGCAAACCAGAAGCCTCACTTCAGTTTGCGTACGCTCACAAGGACGCTGATCTATTCGTTGGACACTGCTCCGCTCCATTCGCTTCGCAGGGCTCTGTATGAAGGCTTCTGCATGAGCTTCTTAACGTTTCTTGACAAATCTTCCGAGGATCTCGTTGCTGAGGCGGTTGTCAAATACCTCAGGCCTCAACTCGGTTCACCCCTTCAAAAGCCGGCGGAGAAGGATAGGGACTATGTCCAGATACGGCGAGATGATGGCCGGAGAAATCATGATCTAAAAAAGAAGGGTATCAGCAAAGCGGCAGACGATGCCAACTTCGAGAAGTGGCTCGATGCGGCAGGCAAGGATCCGCAATGGCTTCGCCGGGGCAGGTTCGAATCGTCTGATGAGGAGCACTACATCATTACCAACTTCGTTTGGCGCAACCTCACGAATCTTATCCGTGCCGCCTCGACTCGCCGCTTCCCAGTGCTTATCCAGGGCCCTACGTCTGCCGGTAAGACGAGTATGATCGAGTATCTAGCGAAAAGATCCGGCAACAAGTTTGTTCGTATCAACAACCACGAGCACACGGACTTGCAGGAATACTTGGGTACTTACGTTTCTGGAAATGATGGTAAACTCCAATTCCAGGAAGGTATCCTTGTCAAGGCTCTGCGCGAAGGCCATTGGATTGTTCTCGACGAACTGAACCTTGCTCCCACGGATGTTCTGGAGGCTTTGAACCGCTTGCTCGACGATAACAGGGAGCTTCTCATCCCGGAAACACAAGAAGTCGTTCGGCCTCATGAGGACTTCATGCTGTTTGCTACGCAAAATCCTGCTGGCCTCTATGGTGGAAGGAAGAGCCTCTCGCGCGCCTTCCGAAACCGTTTCCTCGAGTTGCACTTCGACGACATACCTGTCAACGAGCTGAAGTACATTCTCGAGCGGCGAACGCAGCTTCCTCGGTCATGGTGTGAGCACATTGTCAATGTGTACAGGGAGCTTTCAATCCTCCGACAGTCCAGTCGCCTGTTCGAGTCCAAGAGCTTCGCCACTCTCCGTGATTTGTTCCGATGGGCGATGCGCGCACCTGAAACGTCGCAGCAGCTCGCTGAACAAGGTTACATGCTTCTTGCAGAGCGTGTGCGAAAAGCGGAAGAGCGCCTGGCTGTCAAGCAAATCATTGAAAAGGTCATCAAGCAAACCAAAATCGATGAGGATGTGCTCTACTCCGTCGAGCGATCACCAGAGATGCGTTTATATCAAGAGAATGTCTCTTCCGACGGTGTTGTATGGACTCGCGCAATGCGTCGGCTTTATGCTCTGGTTGCCAATGCACTCCGCCATAACGAACCGGTCCTGCTTGTGGGTGAAACTGGCTGTGGTAAGACGACCGTCTGTCAGATGCTTGCAGATGCCTTTGCCAAGCAACTCTTCATTGTCAATGCCCACCAAAACACGGAAACTGGAGACCTTATCGGTGCTCAAAGGCCTATCCGCAATCGCGCATTCCTGGAACAGCAGCTGGGTAAGGACCTCGGTGAACTTTTGACGGAGGCTGGGGTCTCATTAGAAACGTCGACCACTTCCTTGGCCGACTTGCTATCCCTCTACGATAAGCTCGTTAAGGATGAACCGGAGCGGCTCAGTGCGGAATCTCGCCAGGCTATTCATGCTCAACGCGTCAAGCTCTCATCTCTATTCGAATGGGCGGATGGCAGCCTTGTTACTGCAATGAAAACGGGCCAATACTTTTTATTGGATGAAATCTCGCTTGCTGATGATTCGGTCTTGGAAAGGCTGAATAGCGTGCTGGAATCATCACGCACCATTCTCCTGGCAGAAAAGGGCCCTACAGATTCAAGCATCAAAGCATCGGATGGCTTCCAGTTCTTGGCGACGATGAATCCAGGTGGAGACTACGGGAAGAAGGAACTGTCCCCGGCGCTGCGGAACCGCTTCACCGAGATTTGGGTCCCCGCTTTGTCTGACCTGGAGGACATTACCCAGATTGTGAAAGCCAAGCTCATGCCATCCGCAGTAGACTATGCGTCGACTGTCGTCAACTTCTCACAGTGGTTTAACGAGAAGTTCAACGCTTCTGCCGCGTCGTCGATCTCCATCCGTGATACTCTTGCATGGGTCCACTTCATCAACCGCTGCGGTGTCAATGAACCAATCTTTGGAGTCGTCCACGGAGCAGCAATGGTCTTCATCGACACGCTTGGAGCGAACCCGGCAGCTCTGCTTGCTATCTCTGCAGCCAACATAGACCGCGAGCGCGCTGTCTGCCTCGACAAGCTCAGCGAGCTGGTCAACACAGACGCAAAGGCCATCTATTTCGCCCCTGCTGCTATTGGCTCTTCCGACTCGATGTTGTCCATTGGTGACTTCGCCGTCCCGCGCATCGGCAAGGCTGTCTCGGACCCTTCTTTCTCCATGGCCGCGCCAACTACCAAATCCAATGCCATGAGAGTTCTCCGCGCACTGCAGTTGCCGAAGCCCATCCTTCTAGAAGGTAACCCTGGTGTGGGCAAGACCACGCTTGTCACTGCTATTGCGAAGGCTGTTGGTGTGCCTCTCACCCGTATCAATTTGTCTGAGCAAACTGATCTCATGGACTTGTTTGGATCCGATGTCCCCGTCGAAGGTGCCCAGGCAGGTACTTTTGCTTGGAAGGATGCGCCTTTCCTAAAGGCCATGAAGAACGGAGAGTGGGTTCTGCTCGATGAGATGAACCTGGCCTCACAGTCTGTGCTTGAGGGTCTCAACGCCTGTCTCGACCACCGTGGAGAAGTTTACATCTCTGAGTTGGATCAAACCTTCCATCAGAATCCTGGCTTCAGGGTGTTTGCAGCGCAGAATCCTCACCACCAGGGAGGTGGTAGAAAGGGTCTCCCCGCTTCTTTTGTCAACCGTTTCACTGTGGTTTATGCCGATGTCTTCAGGCTTGAAGACCTGGTCACCATCTGCAAGCAACAATTCCCGAATACCACTGAACAAGAAATCGAAACCCTAACTGGATTCATTTCCGAACTAGACGCCCAGGTCTCGAACAGGAAGTTCGGAGCGCTCGGCAGCCCCTGGGAATTCAATCTGAGAGACACTCTGCGGTGGCTACAGTTGCTCACTTCTCAGCAAGGTCTCCTCCCAAGTGGCTTGACCAAAGATTTCTTGGATACCGTTATCACGCAGCGCTTCAGATCAGACCACGATCGGAAATGTGTTATCGGCTTGTTCGAGCAAGCAACCAAATCAGCCGTCCCTGAGCGAGCCTACTTCCACAACTTGGGCAAGGACCACATCCAGGTAGGACTCGGGCTGCTCCCGCGGCATGCCCTCCTCCAGCATCTCCCTTCGAGGCATAAGCCGAGAAACTCCCAGCTTGCCGCCATAGAATCTATGATGATTGCGGTTCAGCTCAACTGGCCCGTCATTCTTGTTGGTCCACCGGGCTCCGGGAAAACTAGCCTCGTCAAACAACTCGCTTCTGCTGTGGGCGCCGAGCTGGTCACATCTTCCATGAATGCTGACATCGATGCCATGGATCTCGTCGGTGGGTACGAGCAAGTTGACCCCTCTCGACAGGTGCTCCGTTTTCTTGAAAAGCTCAGTCTGTTCTCGCGTTCTTCAGTCATTCAGAGCCAGATCCAAGGGAATTCTGAGCTTTCTTCTCTCTTTCTCAGTCTCATCCGCCTTTCTTCTCCAGTCGATCTCTCTCAAGTCTCTTTTGCTGCCATTCATCAAGTACTAACACAGCTTCAAACACGGGATGGCCGTCCAGAGGCCCGCGAACTAACAACTGAAGCTGAAGCCCTTGCAAAGGAGTCTGTTGCTATTGATCAGGCTAGGTTCCAGTGGGTTGATGGCCTTCTTGTCCAAGCTCTAGAGCAGGGCAAGTGGCTTGTGCTTGATAACGCCAATCTCTGCAGCTCTTCCGTCCTCGACAGATTGAATGGTCTGCTTGAGCCCAACGGATATCTGATCATTAACGAGCATTCGACAGCTGATGGCGAGGCTAAGATCGTCAAGCCTCATCCTAACTTCCGCATATTCATGACGATGGATCCACGTCATGGAGAGCTCTCTCGTGCGATGAGAAACAGAGCCGTTGAGCTTTTCTTGCTTCCTACGTCAGATGAAGATGCGGGCAGCAACGATCAGCTCAACGCGTTCGCCTTTGAATCAGCCATGTACAGATTCCGCCATGTTAACTTCCTCGGCCGTACGCGTTCCCTTGATCAAGAATCTACCGATTCTCTTGTAGCTACTTCGCTAGATCACCTGTCCGTGGAGGATTCAACTCGCCTTGGGAGCTTCTACCAGCAGTTTTCTAATGGCTTGTTTGACCTACCTGCGGATGCCCGACTTGAGGGATCTCTTCAAGAAAACATGACTTTCTTTTCTCAACTCCCACAAGAGTGGCTTTCCAGGGCAATGGAGTTGATGAGTGGCTCTACGAAGCTTATGGGGATGGGTCAAAATTTTATCAATGCGCAGGTCAGTGACCTCGCTACTCCTAACAATGAAAAGGATAGGTATGCTGATAGTAGATCCGCGTATGTAGACAATTCATCCTTTGAACAACCAATCCCTCGTTCAGTACAGCCACGCTGCTCGTTCCGACACATCTGGCGTTCACAACAACGCGTACTTGCTCGGAGGACTATTCGATCTTTGCCTGGATCTGAAAAAAATGCAGATTTTGCTCGAGCAGGCTTTGGATCAAGCCAACAAAGTCAAGATCAAAGACCGCACGAGGCTTGGCAGGAGCCTGGTGCCGTCGAAGGCGGCCTCAAAATCGAGCAAAGACCCGTTTGCGGGAGTGGGACCATTCTTGCAGTCCGTACTCGATACACTCGCTGCATGGGTGCTCGATGTTCTGCAGGGTGGTTTCGTTGATGAGACTGTGCTCGACTCGATCAAACCCATTGGCCAGTTCTGGTTCGATCTTTACAGCCTCACCAACGCTATGGCTGTTGAAGATGCCGTTTTCCAAGTCTATCTCGCTATCGGGCACCAGAACTTCTCACCACTGTTCTCCATTCAAAATCCCCAGGTAGCTGGACTCCAAGATAGGCTAGTGAAGAGTCTCGCCTCTCTCAAACTTGATAGCCAGCTGTCGACCGGATTAAGCATGGAACTGCTCTGGAACCGCTTCAAGCCTCACACTCCACCCACCTACGAAGGCCTTCTCAATTTGCTCAAGCTCGAGGATTTGGCGAACCGGTTCGACTCTTCGGTCTGGCTTGCTGATGCGCCATTGACTGAGCTAGCACGCGTGCGATCAGCGCTGGCAGGCGCCATGCAGATTGCGCGAGGCCAAGATGTTGACGTTAGGGAGCTGATTGACGAGCTGGAAGTGGCGATTAACGACATTGAGAAGGGAGTAAGAGAAGGTAAGGAGGCAGTCAAGCCGTGGTTCACGGAAGCTTTCGAGGGTATCTGCCAGTTTTCGGACTTGGCACAGCTCGCCGGTCAGTCTAATAACGATTCGACCACTCCTACCATGACGCTTTTAGCGCAAAGACCAACGAGGTCTATGCCGTTGACGGCGCAGAGTTTTGCTGAGGCCCTCCTTACACGGATGTCGACGTACCTTGGAGCCTATGGAGACGTTGGACCTGTTGCGCTGAAGGGTGGATTCCATGTGAAGTTGTTGAAGGATGTGGTCAATCTCGACGATGCGACTTTGGCACAGATGGATCTGCTGAGGTCTGAGATTGATGTTCTAGGTCAATCCCTCGTCAGCCGCTCCGGTGATCTCCTTCAGAACCAGACGTCGGTTCTTGCCGGTGTGCATCAACGTATCCTCAAGGAAATCGTCCAGGCACATTCGGAATTGTTGGACCAGGAAAAGAGCACAATTACCTCCATCGAAGTGCGACAAGATCTTCCGGAGGGTCACCATATTCGCACTGGTCTCAAACTTCTCCAGCGCAGCATCCAATATGCCACTGATCCAGAGGCGAGCAATGTCAATCCCAGCCAAGCCTGGATCAGCCTCGCCATTGCCTTCCTCTGGCTCTACGTTCCCGATAGGCCTTTCGATCCAGCACTTCGCCCGCTCGTGGAGCGCAGTCTCTTTGGCACCCACCGCGATGCTCTTAACGCCAGCCTTGCTGCGCTGTGCAGTTTTGAACAATTCTTTACCGGCCACAGCAAGAACATACGCACTCGCCTCATCGAGCAAGATATTGCGACCATGGGAGCCGAACCGTCCGTACCTGCCATTGCGAGACCGCCACAGTCGGAGCTCGCGCAGTTGTCGGGTGAATTTGGCAACCTGCTGAGGGTGCTGGATGGCTTGGTCAGGGCAGTCGATGCAGGTGAAGTGGGGGCGTTACGTGACGCGACACTGGAGATGAACATACAGCAGATTGTCAAGAGGCTGACGGAAGGATACCGTGCGTACGATGATATCACTGCCCCAGTCGTCACGTTCTTGCACTGCCTGAGGGTTGGAGTCGTCCTTGCTGCCGCCGATGAAGCGTCAAATGCTGGCGCTGGCGCTGGCGTCTTCGACTACGTTTCTGCACATACGCCATTCTTTGGTAGTAGCTCTAGTGCACTGGTCCCTACGTCTGATGCTGCTATGTTCGGCAAGGCCGGCCCCGTGGACCTCCGCTGGCATGCGTTGAGCGCTCTTGCAGTCAAGTTGAGCGTCCAACCGAACAAGACACCTTCAATCAACGAGCGAAACCTGATTCATGACATCTTCCGCAGCTTCTACGAGCAGTGGAAGGAGAAGCTCGAGGCCGATCAGGAGAAGGCTGCGGAGCAGTCAGGCCTTTATCGGTTTAAGGGTGGTCTCGATGTTGAAGAGGAAGCCACTGAAGCAGAACTGCAGAGCCTGTTCCCCGATTACGAGCAACAAGGTGATGCTGAGGATGGCCTCGCTGCATCAGTCGAGTCTCCGCAGGAATTGGCCCGAAAGCTGGCGGTCTGCCATGCTGACATCTTCGTCAACCGCAAGAACCCCACAGAGAGGATCACGGCGTTAATCGAGCAATCTACGAACTACGTCAGCAAGATCGAAAGCAGCAGTACCAATGGTCTTGAAGCGTCGCTTCCAGCAATTTTCCTGGCCCTCAACAAGCAGAGCGAACATCTTCTCCAGGACAATCCCTCGCCTCGTTACTACAACTTCTATACTGACGCCAACGTCAGCGAGGCCAAGAAGCTGGTCGCTCTTGTTCATCGTGTGCAGAAGCGTTTCCGCCAGATTCAGGAAGCCTGGCCCGAACACGCTACCCTGGCTGACGTTCTCCGGGTATCCGACGAGCTGCTCGCTTTCCGTCATGTTGAGCCCGTCGCCAAATTCCTCACCAAGGGTGAGAAGCTCCACGCATCCATCTATGAGTGGCAGCAAGTTGCAAGCAGAGAGTACAGCGCAGCGCCGTTGTACGATGAGGTCACGAACCTGCTCGTCAGCTGGCGTCAGCTTGAGCTCACAACGTGGGCGCGCCTCTTCGACATCGAGGTTGAGAAGGCCAAGGATGATGCGAAGGCATGGTTCTTCGTTGCATACCAGACAATCATCGCGGCGACGGAATCACTCGGTTCTGGGGCTGCGGTGGAAAGCCATGCAGAAGAGCTCCTGAGGACACTGGAGGATTTCGCCTTGTCCACGACGGCGGGCCAGTACCACGAGCGTATCAGGTTGCTCGAGCAGTTTAGAGAGCAGCTTTCGTTAAGAGAAGTGGATGAGCCGTCGGTCAGACCTGTTCGCACTGCTCTCGACAACTTCATTCGTTACTTCGTGCGTTTCGCTCAACCGGTGCGTGATGTCATCACCAAGGGCCGCGCTACCCTGGAGAAGGACATGAAGAACGTTCTCAAGGTCGCCAGCTGGAAGGACCGAAACATCGATGCGCTGAGGCAGAGTGCAAAGACGTCTCACAAGAAGCTCTTCCGGGTCGTACGCAAGTTCCGGGATATCCTCAACAAGCCCGTCGACGCGGTGCTGAAGCAGGACCTTCCTGAACCCGCGAAGTCGACGCTTGCAACCGCCCTAACTATTCTCCAATCGGTCAACGCGACGGTCGATACGGCCACACTACAGGTCTGCGAGCAGTATGTGCCTAGCTGGTCTACCCGTCCCTCCAGATTCAAAGATCTTCCGACCACTGTCAAGCTCATGCACAAGATGGCGCAAGCCCGCAAAAACGGCGAGGCGGCCCACGACGGCGCTTCTTATATTCAAGAGTTCTTGGACAATCTCGAGGCATCGATTGCAGAGCTGCAGAAGGCTACACCTACGGTACTGACGGACGACAACAAGACTGAAGTCAAGCACCTAAAGTCGCAGAAACGCAAGCTGTTCGCCGACACGCTCAAGGAGCTACGCGAAATGGGCTTCCGTAGCCACGTCGGCGGCGACGTGTTGGAGAAACAGGATGGTCTGGCCAAGGTGTTGGCGCGCTTGCCCACTCTGCCGTCTTTGTCTGACCACGACGGCGTAGCAAAGGGAGCAGAGGAGTACCTGCACAAGACGTTCAATCTCATGCAGCAAGTTCGCGATGTTGCAAGGGAGCATTCCGGCGATCTGACCAACGCGGATGTCGCCAGGTCCATTGGCAGCTTCGAGAGCATGCTGCACGCCGCACTCAAGCAGCGGGAGGTTGTTGCGAAGGTGTTAGAGGAAGAAGAGGCGCTGGAGCGGACCTTTGAGCAAATCACGGCCGTGTCTTCTGCGGAGATCAGGCTTGGAGAAGCGTCGACGGACATAGAGCGTGGTGGCCTGCCGTGGATTCCCCCGATGCTGAAGGTTGCGGCGCACATCGTTAAAGCTCAAGCTCAGCTAGGCAAAATCAGTGCCAATGAGGTTGTGGAAGGACTACAGTCCAGAGCACAGCTCCTAGATGGGCTGGTCAAGGAGGTCGATGGGCTTCCTGCCCTCCCGAAGGGTCTTTCATCAGCTGCGCACGAGAAGCTGGCCAGCCGTATCCACGACACTCTCGAGGAGACCAAATTGAACGTCGCCAAGTGGACAGAGCAGCACCCTACTCTCGAAGCCACGCTGAAGCAACTTCTTCCATGGCTGCAGCTCATAAACACCACCAACGGCACCATCATCGAGAATGCCAATCAGGAAGATGCTACCGCTACGACTGCCTCCATCGTCGACCTCAGCACCAACCTGTTCTCTACCCTCGATGCCATCCTCGGCTCCATCCAAGACGTCGAAAAGTCCCACTCCGCGCTGCCAGACACGACGGAGTCTCCGTCCTGGCTCACCAACGAGACGGCTGCCCTGGCCGCCGCCTGCAAGGCTCTACACGCTCCCCGTGTCACCGCTGCCCTGCGCGGCAGCGTCCTGAACCAGCTCCGCAACCTGGCAACCGCAGCACCCAGCGACGGTCTGAACGCCGCTTGCGCCATGCTGGCGGCGCTGTCGCCCCTCATCGCGCAGTACTGCGCGACCGTGGCGGGCGTGCGCGCGCGCTTCGCCCGCCTCCACGCGGCGCAGGCGCGCCTCGCGTACCGCCTGGCCAAGGCGTTCCTGGTCGTCGGCTCGCGCGGCTTCTGCACGCCGTCGGAGAGCGAGGGCGAGGGCGGCAAGGGCGACGACGACAAGCTGGAGGGCGGCACGGGCCTGGGCGAGGGAGAGGGCGCAGAAGACATCAGCAAGGACGTCGGCGAGGATGAAGACTTGACGGAGTTGGCGCAGGAAGAGGACAAGTCGAAGAAGGAGCACGAGGAGGAGGACGATGCGGTGGATATGGGCGAGGAGGAGATGGAGGGGCAGATGGGGGAGCAGAAGAGTGAGGATGAGGAGGATGATGGGGAGGGGGATAAGAGTGGCGATGAGGAGGAGGATGAGATGGATGAGGAGGCGGGTGACGTCGATGATTTGGGCCCGAGTGCGGTGGATGAGAAGATGTGGGATGATGGCGGGAAGGACGAGGAAGATGACCGGGACAGAGAAGGGAATGAGGAGTTCGGCAGCAAGGATCAAGACGAGCTGGCGGGCAATAAGGACGAGGAGCAGCAGAAGAAGGAAAAGGAGAAGAAAGAGGGCGAGGAGGGTGAACAGCAGCAGGAAGAAGAGAGCGACGAGGAGGCGGAGAAGGGTGCGGAGGAGGAAGAGAGGATTGGTGGACCGGATGAGCAGGAGCCGGTTGATCCGCACATGCAGGAGGGAGAGACGCTGGATCTGCCAGATGACCTCAACATGGATGATGATGACAAGTCGCTAGGTGACGACGAAGACCTTGGCGATATGGACGACTTGGGCGATGCAATGGATGAGGACGAGATGCCACCGGAAGACGATAAGGGGGATGCGGATGATGGCGAGCCGGAAGAAGCGCCCGTCGACCTTGATCAGAAGCCGGAGGAGGTTGAGGACATTCCTGATGAAGAAAAGGAAGACCAAGCCGTCGACCCGGAGGAGCAGGAGCAGCAAGACCAAGTCGACGAAGGCCAGCTCAAGGGCGCCGATGACAATGCACAGAACGACAAGACGGAAGACGACGCCGCCGCCGAGACCGGTTTGGGCCTGGACGCGCATGACGACAAGAAAGACGATCAGGACCAGACCAGCGGCGCTCAGCGCGAAGACGGAGCCGAGGGCGAGGCTTCCGAAGAACAACAGCAAGAATCAAACGAGCAGGGCGCTCGTGGCAAGGCATCGCAACAAGACGCTGTTGGTCGAGATGACGAGATGCAAGAGGCCGCCGAAAGCCAGCCGTTCAAGAAGCTGGGTGACATGCTCGAGAAATGGTATAACCAGCAGAAGCAAATCCATGAAGCGTCAGAGAAGCAAGATGAAAGCCAGCAACAGCAGCAGGACAAAGACGTCGACATGGCAGATGCGGACTTCGAGCATCTACCCGACGA
This sequence comes from Lasiodiplodia sp. COLG20, assembly GCA_009801085.1. Taxonomy (NCBI): domain Eukaryota; kingdom Fungi; phylum Ascomycota; class Dothideomycetes; order Botryosphaeriales; family Botryosphaeriaceae; genus Lasiodiplodia; species Lasiodiplodia sp. COLG20. The sequence goes on along the minus strand of VNWV01000021.1, from coordinate 104,574 downwards.
CGAAGCTGAAGCTGACACCCAGGCCCTGGGCGCTGCCGAGGAAGACCAGGCGCGTGCTCTCGATAGGGAGATGGCGCAGGATGTCAACGATAAGGCCGAGCTTCCTGAGAATCTCCCGGCTGAGGTTGAAGACCAAAACGAGCAGCCGGAGGACACCCCGATGGAAGATGTCGATCCCAACCAGCGCGACGCGCCCGCCCAAGAGCAAGACCAAGATCAGCAGACTGGCGGCCAGCCTAATGCCTTCATGGGCGAACCAGGCGACCGTACCAACGCCGAGCGCGAAGATTCGCTTCAACCTCCTGATCTCTCGGACTCCGACTCCGAAGTCGACGAGGTTGACCGTCAACTTTCGTCCGCCGCCATCACTGACGACGAAAACGCATTCCCACGTTCGCTTGACGACGCGCGCACTCTCTGGCAGCACCACGAAGCCTCGACGCGAGCACTCGCTCAGGGCCTGACTGAACAGCTGCGCCTGATCCTGGCACCTACATTGGCGACCAAGATGCGTGGTGGACACCGTACGGGTAAGCGTCTCAACATGAAGGCCATCATCCCGTACATCGCGTCGCAGTACAAGCGTGACAAGATCTGGCTGCGACGCTCCCTCCCATCCAAACGCGCGTACCAGATCGCCCTCGCCCTCGACGACTCCAAGTCCATGTCGGACGGGCGCGTCAGTGGCCTAGCATTCGAAACGCTGGCGCTAGTCAGCAAGGCGCTCAGCACGCTCGAGGCCGGCGAGATGTCGGTGCTCCGCTTCGGCGGCGGCGTCGAAGTCGCGCACCCCTTCGACAAGCCCTTCGCGTCCGAGGCTGGCGTCGACGTCTTTAGGCGCTTCGGCTTCGACCAGGAGCGCACGGATGTGCGGGAGCTGGTCAGGCGCGTCATCGAGGTCTTCAGGGACGCGCGGCTGCGGGCGAGCGGCGTGGCGAAGGAGCTGTGGCAGCTCGCCGTCGTCATCTCGGACGGCGTGTGCGACGGGCACGCGGACGTGGCGAGGCTGGTCAGGCAGGCGCAGGAGGAGAGGATCATGATCGTGTTTGTGGTCGTGGATGGTGCCGGCAGCGGCGGTGGTGCCGGTTCTGCTGGTGCTGGGGAAGCCGGTGGTGCGGCGGTGCAGAAGCAGAGCAGCGTGCTGGATCTGCTGGATGTGAGCTTCGTGGACGGGAAGGTGGTGAAGCGGAGGTATATGGACACGTTCCCGTTCAGGTGGTACGTTGTGGTCAGGGATGTGCGCGAGTTGCCGGGCGTGCTATCGACGGCGTTGAGGCAGTGGTTCGCCGAGGTGGTGGATACGGCGGGTTGAGAGGAAATAGAATAGAAAGGAAAGGGAAACCGGAAGGAGAGGGAAGATTGCGTGTCTTCACGGACTGGAGGGCATTTTCAAACGGAGTTGGGGTTCTGCTTCTGTGTTTTTGTATTGAAATTAGGTATAAAAAAGTTAAGTGTTTATTGTATTTGCCTCCTTCTGCTCTCTTCTTTTGAACTCCTATCCGGTATGGCGCTAAAGACTAGTATGACCAGCATGAGTAACATGTATCTCGACCATCACCAGGAGATAGAGGCTTGTTGTTAGAAACCAAAGGAAGAGGAAGCTGGGGTGGATTGAAAGTTTATTTAGCCGAGCGAGCTAAGCGCCAGGCACGACGGTCAGCTCAGAGCAGGGCGACGGTCCTGAACGCCACACACCTCAAAACGTTGGGGGAACGACGATCCCGAATCCTTCAGGAAGCGTGCGTCCATGTCGGTGACGCAATGCTGCATCCGGATCACGGATTCTCTGCCCACAAGCAAATCTCCCCGCCATTCTCATTCCAGCTTAGCCCAAGCTCGGCGGACTTGAAATGCAGTGTTGGCTTCAAAAATAGTTTTACGCGTATAGAAGGAGCGCCAAGAACATGAGGATTTGCAATGAGTCGCGGAGCTGCAGAAGATATCCCAGTACACGCCTATCAATGTGTTGCGAAGGTTGGGGGCCAACGCGAAAACAAGGTTGCGCCGCCTCAGGAGACGGCCCTGCGACTTTCTCTCCTCTATGTTAATTCCCTCGGACTCTGACTTTCTCCACAGATGCGACTGATGCAACCACCATGTTTTCGAGTCTCAAGTCCAACTTGACGAGACGCCGAGACCCAAGGGCTCATCTCGAGTTCAGCCGGTGCGCTTTGTTTTCTACTTGAAGACGCCATGTTGCTAATTATATCGTGAAGTTTGGCGAACACTGCCGTTGAGTCCAAAGGCTCTGTCCAGAAAGCCGAAGAAGGCAGACGAGATAGCACCGCCAAGTCACTCAACGGTGTCGACGGCAGAGATGCAGCCGAATCATGGTCGCTCACCAGGGCAGATAGTGAATTGCCCGAGGAGAGAGAGGCCACTCGAGGAGGTACTAGCTGGTGGAAACAAGAGATGCTGGTGGATCGCAGTCTCTGCGGCATGGCCGCCCTCACCTCCGCCTTTGCGCTTACTATGCTCCTTGTCTGGATCTCCACCTCACCGGCCTTCTCCGAACATGTCAGGCAAAACCCCAACTCCACATCAATTGCCTTCGATAGGGGCACGTGCAAATCAATAGAGCCCGGCTATCAAGTGTGACCAACCACCTCCCGCACCTGTCTGTTTGTTCCTGACCACCGCGTAGGCTCTGAAGTTCCTGATCAACGTCGCATCAACCATGATCCTCGGCATGTCAAATACATACCAGCAGCTTGCAACCGCCCTGCGAATCGACGACCTTCCGTACATGCTGTCAAGATTCGGCGATTGCCGTGTGGGCACAAACTCGCCCTTTGCCATCAACTACAAACGCACTGGCCGCTGGCAATCTTGGCTTCGCTGGTCTTTCCTCATCCTGACTTCTATGGTATCCTATCACCGCTTTGTTGCGCGTGAATAAACCCACTGACCCGTCGCAGCCTATACATTTGCTTGCCAATTCTCTCGTTGGTACATCGACCTATCGAACGACCCCGAAAGTGTCATACGAGCCTTTTGCGAACATTTCGTATTGGTACGTTGATGTGGGCTACTACATAGACGATTACTCCCGCTCCATCATCCGTGATACTTCTGCCTGTGCGATCGCATTCGAACAAGGCTCTTTCGAAAGTCTGGCTGCTTACAAGACCTCCACGCTCGACGACTGGGCGGGGTATTTTGGAGACATTGATGCAACCGGAAACTCCGCAAAAATCTGGTACGACGAAAGCGTGTGTAGCGAGAGAAATTCAACTCACTCAGCAAATTGCACCGCAAATTACCTACGGTGCCTCATCACATCCGGCTCTGATGATGGAGGCGATTGTGCGCTCGTATTGCGCATGATGCCCGCTTTCATCCTGACAGGGTGTCTGCTGGCCAAGGCTATCTATATGGTCCTCACCATGCATTCCTCGCGTGGCCATGTCAAGTCACATCTTCTGAATTTCGGAGATGTGCTTGTCGCATCCTCGCTATATCCTCGACTTCAGGTTCACGGCGAATGCATGACGGGCAAAGGCGACTTCCATCGACGACAGATCAAGCATATCTGTCACAAACACTGTAAGGATCCAGAGCCGTCTGATACAGGGGAGGAGCTGGGCCACTGCCAGAAATGCAAAAAGTTCAACCTCATCTACAACCATACGAGGTTACCGTGGCCAACTCTGGCCATGAAACGGAAGAGAGCTTTCCTCGGGACTCTTGGTCAGACCGCATTGACCCAGATCCTTCTCCTGTGCATCTTGTCACTTGGATCTGTAGCATGGTCAATCATGTTTGGTATTGGTGTCGGCGGTGATTGGGACATCAGGTACAACGGACCAAACCCGAGAAGGCCATACGTCAGCCTGGCAGCATATTTTTCCGAGGGCAAGCGGCTGGCCGAGCTGCCGCCCAACCAGATCAGCAGCGAGATCGCTTCCTATTTCATCGCCAATGGCCTCCAGTTTGTTTACTCGACTATCTACCTGTTACTCATCTACAACCTTACCCTCATCTCCATGGAGTTCGATTGGGGAAAACTTGAAAAATATGGTGGCCGACTGCGCTGTACCATCGTCAAAGGCCGGCCATTCAATCAATCCTACATGTTCCAGCTCCCGAAACGCATCATTGTCCCGACCATGACCTACAGCATCATCATGCACTGGCTCCTGGGTCTCTCGATGCAGGCGGAAGAAATAATATTCGAGACGCCATCCGTATCCTTTTCCAAATACACGGTAATTCGAAGGAAAACTCAAATTCGATTGATGTACCTGACTAAGTGCTCACATGCAGGCAACGTGTGTGCCGAATGGCCTTTTCGGGTCGACGGCGATGCTGATCATCATGACCATCTTTTGCTGGCGCACCTTTTCGTACCGTCGCGAGGGTTTCATTCCGCAGATGTACGGGTCGATCAGGGTGCTTTGTGCATCCACAACCCGACTGGAGGAATTCAATGACGACGGGCACATCAAATGGGGAGATTGTAAGTTTTCTCCAATTTATTCTAAATTTTCGTCATTTATTAGTCTCCAGTCTCCCGCTACCCTTGACTGAATGGCACTGCACTGAGTCAATATTCCCGTACTGTATTTCCTTTCTTGGAATGGCCCTTGATACTCAGCTGTGTACCATGAGTCTATCCTGAACACATTTCTCCAGCATCAGAAAGAAGATACTAATTCATCTGTAGTGGGACAAGGGGAAGTGTTCCGACGTGCCGGTCTATCCTCTGGGCCTGTAGGAAAAATTGTTCCCAATGAACTTTACTCGTAATCAGCGCGCAGCCGGCATCCGACTCTGTAACCTCTACATTCTTGTATTCTCTAATTAATAAGGGGATTCCGGCTGGCAAATAATACATTGCGTGGAGGTTCTTTAAATGCGCCGCAGAAAGTGCAGGAAAAAAGACTAATGCAAATCAAAGTTCTGGCGGCTCGCCCGCCTCTGGCAACATGACATCCCATCATATCTTTCATCCAGGGACAGAAAGTGTCTATAACGGCCTTCCCTGCGGCACCATGATACCGTGAGTGTCCTTCCATGTGTTGGTGCTTCCTTGCCTTCCCATGTCCCTCATTTTCATGTTCGGCGATGTCGGCGCTGACGATGCTATTGACTTGCGGCCAAAAAGCGGTAATGGTGAAGGCATTTCGAGCTCAGATAAGGATAATTTCTCTATATATTTTTCCTGAGCCTGGGACGTAGAAGGGGCGTTGGGATCTTCTATGTTTTGCTGGTTTTAGATTGGATGCTGCGTATGGTGTGATAGGCTGGGGCGGGGATATGATGGTACTGGCGATGGGAAAGATGAATTAAAGGCATTTTGATTGGGCGCATTGGCTGTATTACTCTTATAAGAATAAAGTCCGTGATTGCTAATTTTACATCTTTGTTGTCGTTGAAAGAAAGATACGACCACTAGTGCTTGATGCCAAGGCGGATCCTTCCCCGGATCATCATGGGTAGCGCTTACAAGGATCAACGTACAGAAGGGTCACATTGTAGCTGAAGGCTGGTGCGAAGGATTATGGAGCTATAGAATACGCGATGATATCTATGGTGTAGCAAATTCTTTGTGAAGAGCAACATAAGTGAATAGCGGAAGCAATCGCCTGGACGTAAATCTATAATTAGTATTCCACATCATTTACGTGCGAACACCGCCCCAACCATCCATTAAATGAGCGAAGAACGAATATGCGCTATCCCTCAGCTGAAATACACCCCTGTACATCTGTCTCCGAGTTTCATGCGGAGGTAGAATCACCCTCCTTATTGAAACTCCTTACGGATTTTGTAGGGGGTAGAAACTAGAAACTATCATATGGACGTGAATGTATCTTTAAAAATTTCACATTTATGTTTGCAAACTTGCTTCAACAAACTTACTCGTTCTTACAGGTGTCTGGCATGGAGAAAAACAAATTCACGCTAGCCCTCGGCAGCAGCACATTCCCGTAAGCGCCGCGTCAGCAGCCGATAGATTGCACCAGAAAATTTTCGTGCGATGTGGTAAGCATACCTTCATTCTTGTACAGTGTCAGGGTAGCCTTAACAGAACCTACGAAACGTCAACAGCTTAAGAAATGTGTGCAGTCATTGCGGTATCTTAGGTGCGTGGATGGTGCAGTCCTCTCATAATGTTCGCCGGGTCACCTCAAACGTGACCTTTCTTCAAGCACGATCAAAATGGGCAGGTGCTACCCGATCCTCTACGTCGCCACGATGCGAGATGTCAAAAATGGATGCTACCCAGCCATTAGAACCCGGCTGAGCTGAGAACATTGGAACGCCACGGCTTAGCGAGGCTGACCGCCTGCGTATGGCGTGCAGAACTATGCGGCTGAGTTCCTCTCAGCCTCGTGTTAGCTGCTACCGTTCGAATGCTCATAAGCAAGAGGCACCCTTTTCAAACGATCCTCATGGACACCTGAAGCAGTGTACTCCTCCTTACCTTGACATGGCAGATCCCCTCAGCATCGCCGCAAGCACCGTCGGCATTGCCGCGGCCGGCGCCAATATCTCTCTCACGCTCTACCAGTTCGCTGACAAGGGAGGCTCAGCTGCCAGAGATGCGAAGAAAATAGGACATGAGATTTCCAATTTGTGCGCCATTCTCCACCTGCTCGGAACCACGCTCGAAGAAGCGGATGAGGCATCGATTTCGCCATGCGCAAGTGTTGCCGAAGAGATGAACGAGAGGTGCCTGAAGATGTTCATCGAGATCGCCGAGCTTGTACAAGAACTTGAGCGGTACATCGGCCATTCCGGAGACAACAGTTTCAAGTGGACCGAAAGGATCAAGTGGGCACTTTCAAAGCCCAGAATCTTGTACCTCCGAGCAGGCATCGAATCTTACAAAACCACCCTTCATCTCATGCTGATGAGCCTCGATTGGGCACGACGAATAAACAAGCGCAGGTAAGTTGCCTCCACAAAGGGAATTTGTCCTTTACTGACGTTTTAGGACGTCAACTATTAGCGCTGTTGGTCAAGGGAATGACGCGCAGCAGGAGGCTCTTATCCAGAGCTTGGAACTTGCACACAGTGCCTCCATTGCAGATCTCGCGGATCTTGAGAAACAGGTCGCTGCACAAGAGCTTACTCTACTTGAGGACTACTTTCCATTGTCTCCGATGGACGAAAAAGAGCCTCCTCCAAGCTCCCACGCAACGTCCTCTTCCAAAGAAAGATCCCCGTTAGTCGAATCTGTGCGAGAACAGCTGGAGAATCTGCGAGAAAGTAGAGCAAGAGCCCTCATCTTTAGAGTTTCGAAAGGTATCCATGGTCCCAGGCTCTCGACCGCACCTGCAAGGAATTCTCTTTGGTTGTCCTCTGAACAGCTCAACCTGAGGAACTGGCGCTCTTCAGTGTTGTTCGGTAATCTAGATGCCCCACTCGATGGATTACCTTCATCGACTTCATCCGACTCCAAACACTCGCGACAGACGACCCAAATTTTCGATGGCATTTCTCAGGCTCCATCGCAGCCGAATGTCGAAGCCCGCCAGGACAATTCCGACAGCCCAAGTCTTGGAGACCTTAAAGACACAACGCATGTTGAGATGACTGTTGGATACTTTTATGAAGCGGCTGAAGCCTTTCAGGAATGGATGGGCAATCTGCCTGACCTAGAGCGGGCAGAGGCTGCGAGAATCTTCCTAGACAAAATGGCAAGCCCCACCCGGTCCCTCCATCCACTTGTCCAACCGCTGGGTACCTGGGGAGATTCTGAGAATTCTAGTTCACATGGTGAATCTCCAACTTCGAGCGATCCAGCCGTTCTTCTCCCGGCTCTGACGATTTCGCCATCGTCGTCACCACTGCCGCCACCATCTCCTCTAACGGATCCAGTCTGGGACGAGCCTGATTCAGATCTATCACACCCAGAAGAGAGCGAACGATTCGAAGTTTACAAGAGCTGCCGCGTCTCCATCGATGATCCCGCTTACAAGGTCTTACTGTCCGGGCTCAAGGAATACGGCATCGCTGAGGACTGGAGGCGGTATTCTTTATGGGCTGTGTCTGACGATCACGAGCATTGCCTCGATCTAAATGAACGGCCGTTGTCCCTTTTCAAGCAGTCTTCAGATCAAGGTTACAATAAGCCTAAACTGGTGATCCGGAAGGTCAGCGCTAACTCTAAAGAGAACTTGGGAATCTAGGTGCTGTGGCAAACCTTCCTTTATACATATTTGAACCAAGCCAGCACCCGAGTTGTGGGATGATAAGTACTGTGTAGAGATCAACCCAATGATTTTTTTTCTTTTTCTTTTACCAGAATGATTCATTAAATTTAGGGAAAACAAAAAGCTAGGGCGGTATTTGTCAAGATTGTTTTGAGGCAAGGGACCTTTCCTTTATTTTCCTTTTTTTTGTCTGGTCAGTCATTACATCGCACATTCAAGAGAAAGTTTTGAGTCCATCGCCTGTGTTGATATAAAAAGCTGCCGAGTCGTGAGACATGATTCGATCCATATTAAGCCTATCCATGTATTTGTACTCCCTTTTGCGGTGTGTTTCCGAGGATCCACGCAGGGATTTCGTCGGATATGTTACGTTGGCCCACAGCAGCATCGGACCTGCCGACCCAAGCGCATGCGGCACAGCTGTCTACTTAAGTGAGCAGGTTGGGGCGACCGCCCGCCCGGGTCGAGTCTCACTCCTTCCGACCTTCTCGTCCCGTCCTTTCCCAAACAGTAAACCGCTTTCTACCCGTGAAAGGCTCCCAGGACAGCCAAATATGTGTCAGTCGACCGAGAATCCTGCGCCTCAGCACATCGAGGCTGAAGACGTAAGTACTTGTCATTCCTTGTGCAACATGGTACTGACAACCTGGCCTTTTGACCAGGTAACCGACGAGACGGATTCTTCATACGAAGAAGACCTGTGCGTCCTTTCCCCACAATTCAACCCTCCCGCCCCCACATACCCCTGCCACTGCCACGCGAGAGCAAAAGGTTGTCTTACAATGCTATCAGGCCGAGCACGTCGTCACTGAGCTCTTCAATCACGGACTACGAATACGAAAATGGCCGTCGGTACCACAGTTTCAAGAAGGACAGCACAAGTATGAGCTCTCGCTGCATCTCTTGCCATCTGCTACTAATGCTACCTTTGTAGTGTACTTCGCACCAAATGACGAGGTTAGCCACCATATGTAGCATGACTCGGCAGCTATCAAGTATGCTTATATGTGCATCGCAGGACGAAAACGACCGACTAGACCTTGTCCACCATATGATTACCCTCCGCCTCGGCGGCAAGCTACACCTGGCTCCAATCAAGAAAGACGTGCAGGAGGTTCTGGATCTTGGAACAGGTACGATGGCGGTGTTTCCACAACATGCACTGAGCTTGTCTCATGCGAAATAAAACAGGAACCGGCATCTGGGCAATTCAGATGGGTAAGAAACCTCGATTCCGCCACCAAACAAATGCCAAACGCTAACAAACGAACGACCACAGGCGACGAGTACGAGAGCGCAAGAGTAACAACCCCACTCCCTCAATCTACCCGCCCTCCCACCCGCCTACAACCCCCCCAGCTGACCCTCTTCGGCCCCCCACCACCAGATCCTCGGCAACGACCTCAGCCCCATCCAACCCCCCTTCGTACCTCCCAACGTGCGCTTCGAAGTCGACGACATAGAAGACGAGTGGACATACACGCAAAAGTTCGACTTCATCCACGCGCGCTACCTGCTCGGCGCCGTGCGCGACTGGCCGGCGCTGGTGGCCAAGTGCTTCAAGTACCTCAAGCCCGGCGGCTGGATCGAGCTGCAGGACTTCACCATGCAGGTCTACTCGACCGACGGCTCGCTGGCCAAGGACTCGTACCTCACCCGCTACCTCGTCGAGACGACCGAGGGCATGCGCACGATGGGTGTGGAGCCTGAGCCTGGCGCGAAGCTGGCGGGCTGGGTGAGGGAGGCGGGGTTTGAGGATGTGCATAATGAGCGGTTTTCGTTTCCGGTTGGGAGTTGGCCGAAGGATAAGACGATGGTGAGTTGGGTGTTCGGCTGGAATTTGCTGCTGTGAAGCAGTGGACGCGGTTGCTGATTTGGGCTACAGAAACAAGTTGGTTTGTTCAACCTTGCGAACTTTGCGGACGGACTGGAGGGATTCTCCATGCGCATCTTGACCGGCCTCCGGGGATGGAAGAAGGAAGAAGTTGAGGTGCATGTTGCCGAACTGAGAAAGGAGCTCAAGAACCGGGCCATACATCCACAGCATGATATGTGAGTGCATCCAGATTGGAGAAAATAGAGTAGTCACTAACAAGATTAGGTATGTTGTCTACGCACAAAAGCCGTTGGACGCAGAGTAGCACTGTTCCACTATCAACGCATTCAAGGACTCCCTTACCAGGCAATACAGATCCTAGCCACTCGAACCAGCGTTTGTGTATATATCCTCATATTCCATCTACATATTCTCTCAAGCGCAATTATCCGCGTACAGTGGCAGATGTGAAGATGGTTGAGGTCACAGTAACTACGGCGCGTGCAGTTGGAGATGCGGTTGATGCACCTGTATTCTGAGCAAAATCGCCGCTCAGAAAGACCACGAGAACGGCGGCATAGCTGTTAGGTGTTAACCAATACGAGCGCCACCGAAGGACTGGTGTCACTTACGCAGCTGTTGCAGCAAAGACTTCCTGACGCCTTGCATTCGTGAGCAGCGCCAAAGATCCGGCAAAGGCAATCGTCAACCCACACAACATCCCGAGCCGAGCGTTCTGCGATTCTACGAAGTACAGTCCGAGAACCGCGCCAATCAGAAAGATGGCAGCTAAGATGGAGCTGATTGCGCTGACCACTCTTTCAACGGTTTGGTGTCTTACGTAGTCAACGTATTGGCCGTTGATTTTTTCCTGGGTAAACGTAAGCCAGTGGTTCCAGCCCAAGAATGTCACGGTGGAGTACTCGAAAGAGGAAAGCAAGCTTGCCTTCGAAAAGCCTTGTAAGGCGATCCGATTCAGGTACTTTCCTGAGAGCGCACAGATCTCGCTCGTTCTCCTTACTTAGATGCTCGCTCAGCCTGTCAGTAATCATGCTCTCTCGTGATGCCGTGGAATTCGCGCCTTTGGCAAACACGTTTCGGGTGGCCTTCAGCGCTCGGCGTTCAGGAGAGGTCAAAGATAAGACTTGGTTGAATCGTATGAGCGCTTCGTCTGGGTTGAATCGTCAGTAATTAGTTCAAATGAAATTTAAGTGCAACGGCACTTACGGTACTCTCTGACCTTTTCTCTCAAGACGATCACCAGGCTCCGAATTTCAATGGCTTTGATCTCGCCCCTGTCCGCTGCGTTGTTGAGAGCAGTCCAATTACGAACATAGACCGCTGTCGAATGGTTAAGATAGCATTCGTCTTCTAAGCCGTCCAGTCGAGCTTCAAGAGAGCTCAACTCGTTTTCAAGGTAAAGAAGATTCCGTGCTGAAGTTCGATCAAATCTGCGAAATATGGTACCGGTTTTGTCAGGGTCGTCGACAAGGAAGGCTGAGAAACGCGGATAACCGTCGGCGAATTCCCTCCACAGTCTTGGCACCCGGAGATCCTGTAGCTCGCTGCCTTGCTCCACCTGCTCCAAAGCTTGCGCTTGCACGTAATCTGCTGTTCGATCCATGGAAACAATGGAGATCTATCAAGTACGGAAGGAACCTTGGATTCACGCCGCGTTGATATGTGACTCACTGGTCGGTAGTGTTAGAGACAGACAGTCCGGTTGCAATTGTATGCCGCCTGCCCTCCCTCAGCCTCGCTGCTGCCTCAGTCTGCCTGTCAGCCATAATGCATGAGCTCAAGCAGTCAGAGGGTGCTACGAATCTAGGCTGATCCATTGTATAGCCCGGGTCCAAGGCAGATTTGGCCATTCTGGCCTCGTCAAAGCTCTCGTTAGGTCACACAAAGAGGCCAGGTGCAGCTGAAGGCTGTAAGGTGGCGTGTCGAGGCACACTCAAGGCTCCTTGCAAGCCCCATTTCAAACACAGACACATTTACGCACTCACTCTTCGCTCGCTAAGTTTTCATGGACGGTCTAAATGTGCTCGGCCGCCGTTGCAACATTTCGCATGGTTTTCTAGAACATGGTGAATGCGCTGACAAATACAGCTACCTTCCAAAAGTTTTTTTTTTGTCTTCCAATGGTGACTTCTTCGGCAATTATTGCGTTGCCTGGCCCTGTTTCCTTTTGCTTTTTTTTTTTCTTCTTCTTTTGATTCAAACAGTTCAGAGCGTCTTTTACATGTGACACGTTATGCGGCTGGGCTGGTGCGCGAAGCCGAGGAGGTGAACGGGTGATGTATTGGCTACCCGAAAGAAAGCACTAAATACCCCCTCGACGATCGTGCCTGCCAACAACGTGACCATAATCCCACTGGAGATATATCATTGGAAATGAGATAGCTCACGTAGTATACTTGTAGGATTACACACATCCATTGCGGATAGTGACAAGATTTTGTTGCTGGTAAACCTCGGAGGGCAGCTGTTTTGCCAAAGAGTGCGTCTTACATCCTAATGAGTTTTCACAGGAGAACAATATGGATTGAAAGGCCTTCTTCAGTCTGAGATTCCAGAGTTGATTCTGCTAAAATCTCGAACTGATCAAATATCATTATTTTCCTCAGCCGTACATCAAGGATAACGACTGCTACGGAACCTGGAACATGGAAAATTAAATTGAAGACTGCGACTATAGTCTAAGGCCAACTGTGTACCTCGCTAATACCAAGCCCAATCAACTATGAGAAGCTATGCCCCTCGCATATTGAAGAGGAGACGCATGCGCTGGATGATGGAGAGGCAGCGTGTGCGCGGGAACTGAAGACGAAGAGTAAGCTCTGGCGAGATGGGCGCTCCAGCAACTGGACACGAGGCGCGTGGTCCAACAGGTAGTTGGAGGCGAATGGGCGCCTCGGTGCTGTTATGTCGGCCTTGCGCCGCCCGCCATTTCCTACATATTTGCATCTCTCTGAAGCATATAGAACGCATACTCCTCGCACGATATGGACAAGAGCACCGATCCGTTCTCATTCTCCAAATATTTGCCATGGTCTTGACACCTCCAGGTGCATTTTAAATGAGAGTATTCTCGGCCGTGGACAGCTTCAAAAAGCAGTTGCGACCGCGAAATGCGCCTTGCAAAGGTGAGCCAATAATTTGCATCCACCCCATGCAACCTCCACTCCGCAAAAATTAATCTAACCGCATTTGTGCGCCCTAAATTTAGCATTGAGGCAACGATTTCTCTCGTGCTGGAGCAAAGTACAGAAGAAGGATGATTCAAACAAACGACAAAACCGCAAGGTGCCGTTATTAGGCGCACACCAATAACAGCGTACCTACCCCCGCTGGCTTTCTACCCCTCCCGGCCAACCTACCAATATCTCCGCCCTTATTGCCTGCCCAAGATAGTTTCAGTTCACCAGGGATCCAGACTTGAACCTTCTAGCAGGTGTAGAACACCGCTCAAGTCCGGTAGCAATCGCTAGCAATGCTGTGAGGGTATCGCGACCAGCAGCCGATCTGCAAAACCCCGACACACGACCGCAAGTGAGGTTGCAAATCAAGACGGAGCACGCTCATGAAGAATTCGATGATTGTGCTTATACAATAGCACGTGTATTACGAATTTTTGGAAGAGGTCATCAAAGGGACAGGTTTTGGTCGGGGAGGATGGATGAACAAGGACACATGGAAGAATTTCTCATATTTCCATTCGAATCGCACTCAGTCATGCGGGGTTCCAGCTTCGTATCATCTCCCCCACGAATGGTTTAAGATTCGAGGCTCACTTGCTTGTATGGTATTGCTTTCTTAGATATATACAGCGAAATGGAAATTCCCCTCTGACTTGGCATTGAGATCAGGGGAGGCGTATTAATGTCGTTTAGTTTGGAATAAAGTATCGCATTAAAGTATATTCGATTTTTGGTTCGGTCATATTGTCCTCTGGCAAGTGAGTAATTGGGAAAAACGAGTAATTAATTCCTAAAGCAAAGTACAAATTGAACAACTGTTCTAAGGCTCAACAGAGACAGGAAGCTTTTTCGTGGACCATTTTTAACCTGAAGCGCCCTTCAAATATATAGACTGGTGATCTGTATGGGTTTTCTCATCTGTGGGAGGGTTGATTGGGTTTATAGAATCAGGACCAGATTCGCAGCGCCCCTGAATGCGAGGGTTCACAAACCTGACAGCTAAGCCCTCCAGGCAACATCAGTATACACAAGCCCGATGATGCCTACGCTTCACAGATGAACAGGCCCAGAAACATTAATCGTACAGGTGAGCAAAATATACACACTTGTGTCTGCTTTGAGGAGCACTTGCCGTTGAAATAACTGAATTTTCACATCTTAAAAGTTTGGGTGCGGATGACTTGGTTGCAAGGCTCTAAGCGGCAATAGGCTGTATTGCGTCAATGGTTTTAGCTGGACCACTTGAAAACGACGAAGTGCATATAAACCATGCAAACTGGTCATTAATACGGAGATAGTGCCTATTCATCCTATTTGCCCGTAGAATGCGCCATGCCTTTTGAAGTAATGATGTTAACAGAAAATCCTAAAATCTGCCTCACGGTAAGCCGATGACGAATGTCTGCTTCGTATATAGGCTATGTGCCTCATTCTACTTACAAATCACGACATGATTGGACTTCGAGCGTCCGGCCCTCCGCTTCTGGTGCTACAACATCTGCACCGCCCCCTTGCGCCCCGCGCAGAGTGCGACCTCCCCGATCATGCCACGTTGTTCAGAGGGTCTACACCCGACCGCTAGCGTGTATTTATTTTCCGTGTATCTGATACCTGTCGATTGCTAAAAGCGGCAGATATCGTTGGATTCAACCAATCACACCATCCACACATGGGCAGTCATCCTGTTACTAAGCCCTGTCATTCTTCGCGCCAGAGGTCGAACGTGGAATCCCTCTACTATGGGGTATAGGATGAGCCGCGGAAGGGCCTATCCATATTTCGCGATTTTTCACGTTAATGTTCGCATGATGGCACGACAACAATTTCCCTCTTTTGCTTACTCAGCGAACATGGTCCCAGTCAACCAGGGTCGGCTGGAGAGGCGAATGAGATTGGCTGTCGAGAGTCTCAAGCACAACATTTCATCCTAAAAAGGTTAGTTACCATACTAAAGCCTTATCCCCGATCACCGCCTCGACAATGATTTTAACACCAAAACCGTCTACCAGCAGCCCTCCAGAGCCAACACCCAAAGCTGTTCTCTTGGTGGCACAGGCATCAGCACCACCAACCCGATCAGATAAACTACAGTTCTGGAATAATAGATCTCCGCAATGTGACCTCCATCACAATAAGTGCACCTGCAGCTCGCCTCCAACCCTCCTCAAACCCGTTGGACGAACCCTTGCCGGATTCGGAAGGTCACGTGATCTTAGTCATCCAGCTCTCGCGGGGGAGAGGCACCGAACAGCTGCAGGTGCAAGGGTTAGCGGGTGCGCAGATCAGCCACAACGACACGGCTGCGGTTCCTCCACAGCCACACCACGCGCCGTCACCGCCGAACCGACGCCAACACGATCCTTTCCCGCAGAGCGCCGGAGGTTAAACCGTTGTCATTGCGGGGAATGGGGCATGTTTGTCTGCTTTCTGTTACATATTATGCTTCTTTTTCTTTTCCGCTGTTGCTGCTAGCTCAGTCGCCGTGTGGCTGGTGTATGGATGGGGTTTGGCGTTGAGTGATGGAATATTTGGAAAACTGCTCTTTAAAGGCCGGGATATTGGCCGCTTTCCTTTCCTTTTCTGATCTGTCTGTTCAACGAGGGTATCATAAGCTTGATTTTCTTTTATGAAGTTAAGAGCAATGAATGAAAAGGTACAGAAAGGACAAAAACCTCCAAAGAGTCCACAATTCGCCGCCTCCCCATTCCCCTCTCGTACATATACGTAACATTAACCCTTCTGTACAGCGTTATTTATACCTATATACTCCTCCTATCCCATGGCGTAAGGTTCTTCCAAAAAGTAGCTATTTGATGGTAGATAAACAGTATTGACGATGGCCTTGCAAATCCCGGCACCCTCCCAAGAATCATCCTTTCATTAACACAGCATACATGTTCCTTTCGTGTGAGTTTAGAATAGCCTCGGATCAACCGATTCTGTCATGGATCCACGTATGTTTTTCCGGAAGAGGATGGTTACATAAGTGTCGATCAGAGGCCAGAGCAATGCGTGATCAACGGAAATAGAGTCTTGGCTGGTGAAGAGGGGTGTTCTCAGGTGACGACGGAGCGGCAGCCTGGTATTCGCGAGATCCTGCTGGAAAACATTTGCGTCTGCCAAGTTGGGGTATCAACGCTCAACGCTTGCAGACGAAGACAATAACGAAACATAGGAAAGATAGACAGACAAGGAGATACGGAAGATCCTGCCGGACCAAGTCCCGTGGGGCTGAGGGGAAGGACATCCCACAGACAGTGCCGGCACGGTGAGGTGGGCAGTCAGATCACTTGCCCTGCAGTTTGCGCTTCAACTTGGTGAACAGATCGTCCGGCTCCTTCTGCTTCTCCTTTTTCGCCGCGACGATGCGTTCGGCAACGCCCCTGAACGCATCGTCAATGCCCTTCTCGGTCAGTGCCGACGTCTCGAAGTACGGAATACCGCGCTCTTTGGCGAAATTGGCGCCGCGCTGCAGATTAGCGAATTGTTCGTCGGGCAGCTCCAGGTCGATTTTGTTGGCGACGAAGACGACGGGCAGCGTCTTGCGGCCCTTGGCGTCGCGGAACTGGGAGGCAATGAAGTTGAAGACGTTGATGACGGTATCGATGCTCTCGCGCGAGGTGGGTGCAAAGACAAGCATGACGCCATCGGCCTGGCCGATCTGGTGGGCGGCAATTGGCGTGTCCATGTGGACGGAGAAGGTGTCGTTGACGGACAGCATGTAATCGTCGCCATTGCTGAGCTTGACGAGCTTGGAACCGCTGATGCGGTCGCCCGGACTGAAACGGAAATGCGTATGTCCGTAGGCATACTATTGGACAGGGGTCAGCCGATGGAGGGGCATGGGCGAGGTGGAGCAGGGCAGTACCTTTCTGACGAGCTCCGACTTGCCGACACCCTTGGAGCCCATGACGGTGATCTTGAAGTTGTCGCGCATGCGGTTGGGGTTGGCGGGTGCGCCATTGTCAAGGGGCGCGCTCGACGAGTGCGGCTGCGACGAGGGCGACGAAACGCTCTCAATGCTCAGCTGGCCGTCGCGCGACGAGAGACTGCGGATGCTGGAGACGGTGGAGCCAGCGCTGTGTTTGCTCTTCATCTTGGAAAGGCTGTGCGGGGGGCGGGGCGACTCCATGTCTAGAACCAGCACCCAGGCGGAGGGGAAGAGCGGAACGCGAGAAAGATAAGTGCTGCGTGCGCGGGTTGGGCCTGAGTAGCCGTCAGGCACGGGGCCGGGTGGGCGCTGTCAGTGGCCCGACAACTTTCTAGGGCTTGGCGTGGCTTCATGGAATGGGGGCGGCCCTTGCTGCTCCAAGCCGCCCGCCAGCGACGAACGCGGCTCTGCTAGTAGAGCACGCTACGCGCCCCGCGTACAAAGCCAAACCACACCTCGCCGCGCTGCCCAAACACCATCGTTAGGCGCCGGCAGCGTGGTGGGTACTCCACCTTGGCCGATCTGCATCTCCCCTCGCAGGCCGCGCTTGCCCGTTCTGGAAAGGCCCGACAGCGTCGTTGCCCTGCGACCTCCGTGCGCCATGGCTTCCAGAAGGAGTCGCACGCCTGAAGAGGGTGACGACAGCTTCACCGAGCGCCGTCGAGAGCGCACCAGCCCCGACCGTCTGTGTCGTCCGTCCTCGACCCCGGATCTCCAGCCAAGAAGTCACCCTGCGCCCGCCATCAGTACACCCCCGACCCTGCTGCGCAATCATTCGCTCGTTGCTGCGCCGCCGGCACGCTCATCCGACGAGGAAGCATCCTCCAACTCCAACCGACCCACCACGCGTCACCCGCCCTCGCGCTACCGTTCCTGTAAAAGTCCGTTTCACCCGCAACCGTCGACCCAGCCTTCTCGCCGTCCCTCGCTCTGCAGCAGCTCCTCGTCCGCAACCCTCGCTTCCGCCTACTCGCCGCCTCCCTACCGCAAAGCCGACTACAGATACATGGCGACCCCAGGCACCAATGGCCTCTTCAAGGAGTATGAACCGACCAGCGACGACGAGCTCCCGCTCCACCGCACCGCGCGAACCGACAGTCGCAACTGGCAGCAGCACCGTCCACTGATTGACAACGTCACGAACCACTGGCGCAAGAGCTCAACTGCCGACGACGACGACGACGACGACTTCTACTACCGCGACAAACAAAACTGGTACACACCCGCGCTAGTGACCCTGATCGCTGCCCAGCGCATTCCTCGCCGCATCCAGCGCGCCATCTTCACCGTTGTCCTCGCGACCATCCTCATGGCCTTCTCGTGGAAGTGGTTCCTGGGTCCCTACTGGGCCGAGCAAAACAGCCTCAGCAATGCCCTGGTTGGCCCGCAGAAATACGGATACTTTGGCGCCAACGCCCGCCCGGCCTTTACCGACATGGTTCACGTGAAAACGCTTGATCCTAGCCTGCTGCCGACGTCTGCCGCCGATAACCAACGCCTTATCATGGTGGGAGACGTGCACGGCTGCAAGTCTGAGCGTAAGTTTCCCCAACTTCTAAAAATAGTATGCAAAACGTAACTGACATCATCTTCTCGCAGTGGTCGAGCTACTGAATAAAATCAACTTCCGTCCCGCCGCCGATCACCTCGTCCTTACCGGCGATATCATCGCCAAGGGTCCTGACTCCAAGGGTGTCGTCGACTTCGCCCGCGACGTCCACGCGTCGTGCGTGCGCGGTAACCATGAGGATCGCGTCCTGCTCTCCCGCAAGGCGATGAAGGTTGCCGAAGAGGACATGAACTCCAACAAGCAGCTCAGTGAAGACGAGGCCCGCAACGGAGGAAACAAAAAGGACAAGGCGCTCGCGAAGAAGTTCGACGCGAAGCAGATCGAATGGCTTGAGCAGTGCCCCGTCATTCTGAAGGTCGGCCAGATTAAGGGCATGGGCGAGGTGTTGGTGGCGCATGCAGGCCTCGTCCCCGGTGTTGACCTCGAGAGACAAGACCCGTTCCAGGTGATGAACATGCGGAGCCTGGATCTCGAAACCAAGGTCCCGAGCGCCGAACGCGACGGCACTCCCTGGTGGAAGGTAAGCTTTCGGCAACGTCATCATTCCTATTCACGGATCAGGCTAACAGCTATTTTCTCAAAACAGTACTGGAACTACTACATGAAGTTCTTGCCCAAGGACCAGCGCAGTACCATCATCTACGGTCATGACGCTAAGACAGGTCTCAAGATCAAACAATACAGCAAAGGCCTCGACTCCGGTTGCGTTAGGGGTGGTAAGCTCACCGCTCTCGTCATCGAAGCCAATCACAAGGGCGGTCCTGCCAAGCAGACTCTCGTCCATGTCAAATGTGGCGACTACAGCAGCAAAGAAGATGGCGAAGAGAAGAAGAGATGATTTTTTTTCTTCCTTTTTTTTTCTGGCTGACCTTCTCTGTTTAATTCCATCCGCTGTCTCATATTCCTACAGCTTTGGCATATGCGCGGCCCTGCATGAAGAAGCTTGTGTTTCTCTTTTGAATGCAGAGATTTTTATATCCTGCTAGCTTTCTTGTTTGTTTTTGTCAAGATTTACGGCGTTAAGAATGGGAATGACTTCGGCAAGGACGCCGACGTTATTATTTGGGGCATTGGGATTAGGTATATGCATGAGAGTGGATGTTTAGTGAAAGAATTGTTATTACACCTGTGAATTTGGATAGGGGTGTGTCATTACGCAAGCATCATTGTTTCTGCTTGGGAGACAACTAGTAAAGAGAGAGGTGCTCTGTTTTTGGATCATTGAGTAGCGATTGGTTTGGGATCGGTTCATTGCCCCTTACCCTCCATACATTACATGTGGGTCTTCGAATGCTTTGAATGGTATGTATTTTGCTTCCAGCAGGAGCAGAGATTAGTGGGTATCATGGAATGTTTTGGAAAAGTTCCGGTATATTGATTGTTCTTTCTGTAGCGAATTCTATTTTCGTACAGCAAACGAGAAGGGGGAGCTGATTCTCAAGACATTGCGAACATCTTTGAATTCGGGTATCATACGATATTATGCAAATCACCACCACGCCTGCGCCGCTCTTCATAACCTTTCTCGTCTTAGCATCATGAAAGAAAATTGAAACCTCATACCATTCGACCCCCACCTTGACCTTGACAAAGACGCGCAACACAGCGTCAATCATGCCCTCCAATTCTGCACAAGCCCGTGAAGCCTGTCGATGACGAGCGGCATGACCGCATTCAGCGAGTCCGAGATCAGGCCCTCGAAATGCCTGATAGCCTCTTCCTCAGTCAAGTCCAAGCACATGCGCTCCTGGACCTTCCACACCGCCTTGTCGCGTTCGATCTTGATGTCGGGGATGTTCGCGTCGCGCATGAGGCTGAAAAGGTTCAGGATCAGGCTGCTCTGCTTGCGCAGGGTCGTGTAGGCGGTGAAGCAGTAATTCTTAAAGGCCGTGAAGTTGGGATGCGAGGGGCCGCCCATGCCGGCGATCATGAGGTTGTCTAGCTTCATGAGGGGTGCGAAGGGCTTCGGGTCGCGGCCGAGGATGTAGCCGAAGTCGGCGTGGAAGAAGTGGCCGTCAGGAGCGAGGAGCAGGTTGTCCAGGTGGCGGTCGCCGACGCCGAGCAGGTAGGTGATGACGCAGTAGCCGGCGCAGGACTTGACGTACGTATCCATGGCTTCTTTGCGTACGCCTAGCGGGGAGCTCTCGTCTGGGTTGTTCGCCCGCAGGTACGATAGGATGCTGTCTTGGCCCCTGTATTTGGTAACGGCGGCCGCTAGAGGTATGCTGGGTACGAATTGGACGGCGCCGGCTGTCGTTGATGTAGCCAGAATGCGGTAAGGGGACAGCTTGAGATCCAAGTTTTCCAGTCGCAGCAACCTATCCATAAGTGTGATGATCTGAATGACCAATTGGTCCTGGCGGAGATCGTCACCGGTCTTGAAAATTACAGGGTACTTCATGCCCGTTGTTGTCTTGAAATTGATGAGAAGCGGGAAGAGCGAGGACTTGAATACGTTGCAGTCGTCTGGGAAGACACCGATTACCTCAACGCTTGGATCTAGAGGAAGTGGTAGAGGCGGGTCAATGGTGATAAGTTCGTTTTTAGGGTCGGCAAGAAATTGTTTCAGGCTCTCGATCTTCTGCGGCCTGCCATCCCTTGAGAACCTAATTTCTTTAGAGATCTTAGATAAGACGGTGATGAGTTCGCCCTGCCTGAGCAGCACCTTGCGTTTTGCTGGGCCGTCCTCGGCCTCCATCAGTGTCGTCATGAAGTCATATTCCACCTTAGCGAAAAGCTTTCGGTGTTCTGATCCTTGTTCCGGGCTGCGATCATCGCACTCTACCATGAGATACCAGTGGAAGAATGTGCCCAACCTTAGGTTACCAGAAGCACGGTTGATCAGGAAGCGGGCCAAGGAGGAGTTTTGAGTGGGTTCCCCATCTGAGTCTGCTTGCACAGGCTCAAATTTCAATGCCTGGACAAGTTGAAGAAGATAGAGCTGCAGTTCGCTATCATCGGCTTTGCGCAGTCGGTCCACCGCGAAAGAACGGACAGCAGGATGATCAAACATGGGACCGAGAAGCTCGAGAGCATCATCAACGTCAATCTCGGTCCATTTTGATAGGAGTTGCACTGATTGTCGGGCTTCACCAGCTTCATGCCAAGACACGGATTTGACAAATTTGGTGAGGGCGCGTTTGTCTCGTGTCAAATGGTGCCTGAATTTCCACACCATATCCTTGTCGTCGGCGCTAAGCTCATGCGTAGGACCATACGACATGATGACATTCAGCTCATCACGGGCCTTGGCGTTCGGTTTCATATCGCGATCCATGACTCCTGTGCGGTGGTTGCGTACCAGTCTCCTGTGCTTGCTCTCGGCCGGGTTGTCTCGAATACCGACCTCTGGGTCGTAGATCCTTATAAGCCTGCCAATCTCGGGGTCATCATCGCCGACACCTCCATTGATACCTGGACCGAACGAGACTTCCGGAGGGGGCTTTAGACGCACATCGCCAAGAGAGGTTGATTGTTGGAGGGTGGAGATAGGCGGTGCCGGATATTCGCGGTCAGTGTATACGATAGGGTGGTCGAATCGGGGAAACTCGACATAGATAAAAAACTTGTCCTCATCAAGGCTCTCCTCATCGGAGCCCTCTCCATCCTCTGCTCCGTTGGCTTTTGGGGCATCCGTCTTCCTTCCGTACTTGGGCCCGCTGCGGTAGGTGCTGCGCTCAAGCTGCTCCATTTTACGGAACACCATTTGATCCAGCCACCTGTTCTCAGGTATCTCTCCCATCTCATGCTTCTTCATCAAAACCTCCAGTCGTTCCATCTCCGTCATGTCTGAATCTGCGTCCTCCTCGGCGAGCTTCCCATTTCTACGGCTGCGGCGGCGAGGTGGGATGAGATGGGGCGTGGTCGAAGATGAGAGGCCATCGGCGGCCTTGCGCAGGTGTATACGACACCGCTGTCTGCCCTTCTGCAGGGTATTGTCCTTATCGAAGAGGGGTATCGTCGTACCTCCAAAAGGTGTAGCATGGATCTGGCTATCCTCGGTGGGCGAGAGATCCCAAACGGTGATGGCAAGCTGCGAAGATTGTGGTATAGTCTCGTATGAGATGGGCAGAGTCAACCACTCATTCCAGGTACGGCTAGACTTGAAGGACTTGTAGCTGGTCTGGACCGGAACGGTGAGTGGTTTGCTGTCGGCCCATAGCTGTGCGGTGACGAAGAGTTCTGAGTGGGGGCTATGGTCAGTTAGACATGCCCAGCCCAAAAGTCAAGATGGCGTAAGGCTTGCCTAAGGTTTGAGCCTCTGTGCCTCAACTCGGGCTGCTTCAACAGCGTAGAGAATGCGATAGGCTTCTGGTGGCCGTCGAGGTTGTTTCTAGTGGCAGTTTAGCATCAGCGGCCTGGGCTCTCTGGGAACGGATGACTGACATCCTCACATGGACGGGCAGCTCGAGCGCCGACGAGCTTGCGAAGGAGAAGGGCTCCATGGTATGCGGAGGGCGGGGATGTGGGGTGTGGACGTTTGTCGAGCTGCCCAGCAGCCTAGCTGTGGGTGAGCATGGTGCACGGACCAGGCGGTGAGGAAGCTTGGCGCGGTCCACTCCCGCGGGCCCACACCTGATCGCGTCGCGGTCGCGCCTTGTCCCATCAACGTCAGCAGCGCGTTGCCTCGTCTCGTCGCCTGCAATATCCCGCACCAACACTACAAATCGCTCCGATAGGCAGTCGCATCGTAGCGGCGCTTTCCGTGCGAGCTTTGAATCTTCGGCTGCGCGTATCACCTCGTTAGCCTCCAGGGCACATCGCCCCTTCGCTCTTGTATCCTTCCAAGATCCTTGACTGCCATGGCACGATTAAACAACAGCGTCCCGGCGTCCACTCCCGACACCGAGTCTTCTATTTATCGCGACCGCACTCCAGACGATCGGCCGAGCGCGTCTTCAACGCGTCAGCGAGCCGCTCGTTCTTTCTCCGCTGTATCCTCACCTCTCGACGCGTCCAGCGATAAGGAAAATTATCCGAACGGACATTCCGCCCGCTTGGAGAAGGGCAAGGCGCCTATGCATCCACCATCCATACCCACCCCTACATCGGACAACGGCGAGACGCCACGTGCCAACAAGCGGAGGAGGCTGCAAGATCGCGAGGCTTCGGTAGCAACGACAAACAATGGAGAGCCCGTCCCCGACCTCCAGTACTATGATCCCGACCAGAACCCCGAAGAGCGCCGCCAACTGCGCCGGGACCTTCGGGCCCAAATGCGCGACTTCAATGGTTAGCCATATCGTCCTCAAGCGGACATTGAGACGAAGCTGACATCGAACAGATGACCGCGATTCGCTCATGGCTGGTGATAACACCAAGCTCGTCCAGTACATTGAGAAATCCAACAGCTTGATGAACAGGGTAAAACAGACTGCTGATGCCGCCCTCGACGCCCGTTTCCTGGTGGCCGCCAGTGACTTGACTCTGAAAAAAACCACCGCTATGGTCATGGGAGCCAACTCTACTGGCATTGACCTAGATGAATTCGTGTCTAAATGCATCCTGTTCATGCAGCACAACGGCTACGTGGATAATGATGACCCGGCTCATACTCAGGCCGCTTCCACGCAGGCGCACGCACGGAGACAAGCCAGGCGAGCCAACGTGGACAGTGACGACGAACAGGAAGATACTGGAGATGCCCTTGCATGGGATATTCTGGGCGAGCGTGCGTGTTTTGGTAATAATCACCGTCCTCCCGTGCCCGGCTTTTTGCTTGGACCGCTGTCAGTACAGAAGCGTGTCAGAGCCACTCAGACCCAAAGGCGGGCTCGCCTGCGCCGGGACCCTCAGTCCGAGCGACGGCCCGAGTCGTTGGAAGCGGAAGATATTCAGCGACCGGAGAACTCTAACCTGGTCACGCTGGTCAAGAAGATTCGTGGTGAGCTCATGTCTGTGCTTGAACGCCGGATAGACGCAGTGGATGCAGAATTAAGCGACTATCCTGGTGAGCCGCCAGAGGATGTTATTGAAGACGTGAAGGAGAAGCACGGGATCACGCTGAACGACG
The DNA here is from genome assembly GCA_009801085.1 of Lasiodiplodia sp. COLG20. Lineage (NCBI taxonomy): Eukaryota > Fungi > Ascomycota > Dothideomycetes > Botryosphaeriales > Botryosphaeriaceae > Lasiodiplodia > Lasiodiplodia sp. COLG20. The sequence continues at coordinate 79,879 of VNWV01000021.1, read as the reverse complement.
AAGACGATGTGTCCATGTCGCTGTTCGAATTTGCCATCAACCCCCAGTCGTTCGGTCAGACTGTAGAGAACCTTTTCTACACCAGCTTTCTCATCCGTGAAGGCAGTGTAAGGGTGGGGAAAGACAAGCATGGTTTACCTGTCATTTGTAAGTTCCTCTTGTTTTCACTGGGGGAGAGATGTTGATTTGCTTCAGGTCCCTCGGAATCGCGTGGGCTCAATGAGCAAGGCGCCAAGAACGTCTCAAGACATCAAGCTGTGTTCAGCATTGATTATCCCACGTGGCAGAAGTTCATCGAGGCGTTCGATCTTAGAGAACCCGTGATCGCTCACCGTCAAGAAGAGCAACCGACTCAAACCGTTCGCGGCTGGTACGGTTGATCAACACTCGACCTGCTCATCGTGCCTTGGACGAGTCAACCAGCGTGCAGAGTCGAATAGACTCACTGTACATATGCGTATCAAAATCTGTCCTCCCAATGTATGTCTGCCCTGGCATTCATGTCTTTGCCTTGGCTTTGGAGTTGGACATGTGTGGTTTCGATCAGCTGAATATGGGACCGAAACGGCGTCAGCAAGGTTGTGGGGTACTTTATGAACAAACTTCTTCTTTCCTTTTAACTTTTTGAGAGGAGACATGATTAATGTTACATTCAACTGCAAATCCACCATGGCTATGCAATCGCTGACCGCTTATGCTCAAGCATTCAATTTCAACTCCACGTCACCATCATCGTCACGATTCCACCATCCTCTCACAGCACCAATCCCTCAAGCACTTCAGTCAACGTCCTCGCTTCCTTCTCCGCCATGCCCTCCGCCCCCTCCTTCGCCTCCATTCCAATCCGATTATGCCACACGACCCGCATCCCGGCCGCATGCGCACCGGGCACGTCCGCCGCACTCCCCGCGACAAACAGCACCTCTTCCGCGTCCACGCCCAGCCGCTCCAGCGCCGCCGCGTACGCGCCGCGGGCCGGCTTGTACCACCCACTCTCCTCGGCCGTCACGACAACGTCAAAGACACTCGATCCCTTCCCCTCCACCCCATTCCCTTTGGCCCCGCCGTCAACTGCGCCATCGAACAACCCCGCAGCCCCGTGCCCCAGCTCCTTCGAACAGTTCGTCGCGACGCCGAGCTTGTACCCGGCGAGCTTCAGCCGCCGCAGCCCATCCGCCGCCTCGGGCCACGGCGCGAGCCAGGCGGTGTAATTGGTGAGGAGGTGGTCTGCGGCGCGTGGAGGTAGGCCGGGCGTCTGCGCGGCAGCGGCGCGGACGAGCGAGGCGTAGGGGACGTACTGGCCCGCGTTGTAGGTGAGAATGAGGTAGTTGTGGCGCCAGAGGCGGCCGAGGGCAATAGGGTCGGTGTTTGGGGTGGAGGAGGGGGTCTCTTCCAGGGCGGTGGCGGCGGCGTGGTCCCAGGCGGTCCAGCTGTCGATGAGGGCGGTGAGGAGGTCGAAGATTATGGCTTTGGGCTTTGGTTTGGGGGCAGAGTTTAGGGCTGTTGTGGTGATGGCGGACATGGTTGAGGTGAGGTAGGTTGGGTGAAGTAGTTGAGGAAGGAATTAATGAGCTGAAAGCACTTGTAGTAGCTCTTCATGAAATATTTTCAAATGACTGTGACGAGGTGAGGTCGTGCTGCGGATAAATACAAAGCACGCTTAGTGCTGACTGGTCCATTGGGATACCCGCTTCGTCGAATTGCCGAGCACTGCAAGGAAGTCGGGAAAATTAGGAATCGGTACCGCGCTGCCATTGCCGTGCATCATGGACTTATGTAATGTAATCATCTTTTAGGTGCTTGTGATGTTGTCTCTGGTCCCCAGAACAAAGTTCGCAGGGCGCTTACCCGGCGTTGCTGTCGGCCACGACTTCCAACACGCGTTTTGTTGGCCCCGCTATAGGCAGTAGCGAGTCATCCGATCCATGTGTCTCGTTCGCTTTCCTCTCAAGCTTCCCTTCCACCCAATCTCTCACTTCACCAAGTTCAGAGACTGCTACTGAGTCCTTATCACGTCCAGATTTTATTCGAAACACGCTGTCGCCTTTACCTTACGCCGCCACTGTGTGGGACCATGGCATCCAGGAGGGTCGTCGACGACGACCCCGCGGTGGACCTCAAGAAGGGCATGCTTGATCACTTCAATAGCGGTCTACGAAAGGATGCATCCACAGATGTCATAGTATTTTGCGCAGGCCATGCATTCCATGTGCACCGAAACATCCTGACCTGGCAATGCAAATTCTTTAGAAACGCATTCAATCCTGCTCTCGGCTTCAAGGTATATGTTCCTCGTTGACTTGAGCAGAACCGCGCCCTAAGGAGTCTACTAGGAAGCCATATCTGGAGAAATTGAGATGAATGATGATTACCACGACAACGTCTTTGCCCTTCTCGAGTATCTCTACACCTACGACTACAAGGTGGTATTGTACGGCGAAGAACGTGGCCCAGTGGCCGAACTGCGCTTCCATGTCAGAATCTACGCCACTGGAGACCGCTATGACGTCCCAAAGCTCAAGAGCCTCGCACTGGCAAAGTTCAAGAATACTCTGGAGCACTCGCAGATCCACGACGTGGAGGACACTTTGTACAAAGTGTTGAGGGACATCTACACCACGACGCCAGATACTGACCGTAGCCTTCGAGATATCGTTCTCCAGTTCTGCGCAAGCCATAGCAACATAGTGCTTGGGAAGCGGAAGTTCGTGAAGACGATGGATAAGATCCCTGGATCCTGGAAAGAAGTATGCCGGAACATACTAGAGGTCGTGAATGAGGACCCCAAGCTCTACAAATGCTCCAACTGTGGACTCAACGACGAGTGTTGTTCAGCGTGTGAGCCTTTTTGCAACAACTGCGGGAGGGTGTTTTCGTCCGATGATATTGTTGCGGACTCTGATGAGGATTCCGACTCCTCTTTTGAGGGCCCTATCAGCCAGACTCAAAGTGCGGATCAGCAAATTGCACAACCGCGTGGCGGGGCTGGCCGCGCACAGGATATGGCACCCCCGCCCACCTCGACCACAGCTCACCAAGAGCAGAGGCCACATCCTGTGAATCTTTTCGCACTCCGGGAGGCGCCGGCTCCATCTTCATGGGCAGAAATGGTTCAGAAGAGAAGGCTTGCTAAGAGTAACACAGACAACGGAGATTCACGTTAGTTAGGAAGCCCAGCAAACAAGAGAAGAAGGCAGACATAACCGGTCGATACAGACGAAAGTGAGTGGAGCGATGTTTATTATCTCGTTCTTGAAAATATTATAAAGGAAACACCATTTTGCACCTCCATCTGAGTAATTGGCATCGGAAGCAAGGCTCGCGGTCAATCTGCTTACTAAGCGGGAACAGGCGGGGTTGCTTACCACCCTGTCACCTACCACACCGCTTATGCGGGAAGGTACGGAGAAATAGTTCTACCGCATTGTGACCGCCCATCGCTCTGAATGCATGGCGTTTGCGCAGTGACACACATTCGCTCACTTGCTCTCTACTCAACTTCCTGCTGCCTCGCGAGGTTCATTTCTGAGACGTTCTGCACTCAATACCTCTCCACGACGGGAACACAAAGCCTAAACAACAAACATGCAGCTCGAACCAGATCTTCACGTAAATCGCCCGAACCCACGGTGTACCCACGTGCCAGATTCCTTACTACTTGGCCTGGAGAAGTGAGTGTACTATCCCGATCGCTCACCCGCTACTCGCGGTTTCATATCGCTGGTTGACGATGCACCAAACAGCCACGTCCATAACCACTTTCCGAAAAGCTTCTCGACGGATCTCGTCATTAGATGCAATGGGACCCAGTTCAATGTACACAAGAATATAGTCTGCTGGCAATGCGATTTCTTTAAGAACGCCCTAGACCCAAGGAACGGTTTCAAGGTGAGTCTACTTTGAATACGCAAAGAGGTTTCTCTAATTCTGGTCTTGAGCCAGGAATCGACCACTGGTGTAATTCACATGGATGATGAACCTCCCATTCTGGTCCAACACTTGCTCCAATTCCTCTACACAAAACAGTACAACCCCGTTCTCAAGTCCGGAGACTGCGACTCCGCCTTCGATCGCGTGAACTTCCAAATGGAAATGTACGCGTTCGCAGAGAAATACCAAATCAAGGAAATGTATAGTGTCATCGCCCGCCGCTTCACTGTCGCCGTGGAATCTCTCAATCTGAGCGATCCCGTGCGCTTCCGCGAGCACGCCGTCGACCTGATCCACGCCGTTTACACGTCGACCGAGCGCAGCGCGGGTCACCTCCGCGAAGTCGTCACCGCCATAATCTTCCAGAGAAGCCCAAATCGCCTCTCCCTACTTCATAGCATCGAATTCGTCACGCTCGCTGACGAGAAACCCGAGATCTGGAAGGACTTCCTGCTCGGCGTCCTCGGTCTGGTCCCTCTTCATTATGCCCCACCGGGCAGCGATAGAGCCTCACCTTATGCACTCCTTGATCAGGACCGCCTAAAGTTCTTTTGCCAGGATGTTCCGACGAACCGCCGCTTTTGGACGAGGAGAATGCTCGGTCTGTCCCGCCCGGGAATGAATGAGAAAGAGACTCCTGCCGTTCTAACTTCGCCGGTGCTCATCCACAAAACGAACGAGCTGAGGCGGTGCGCCAATGCGCCGGCTTTCTGGAAGAGGTGGGTTCGTGCGCTGCTGGGCGTGCAGTGCAATCCGAAGCTGTACCGGTGCAAGGATGGATGCAGAGAGGTGTTTGAGTGGGCGTTGCCGACAAATGCGGCGAGGGACACGGGGTGGCCGTGTAGGAAGTGTAGGAAAGTCAAGAAGACGATTGACGAGTGGGAGGATTGTGCGGAGTTTGAGGGCGAAGATGGGACCGCTGCGGATGATCAAGGCGATCAAGAAGCGGAGATTGCGGCGAACCGGCTAGAGGACTGTGCAACAGTACTTCACGACAGTGACATCAAACGTCCCCAAAAGAGGAAGGAACCACTCATGGATACCTTGTACAATGGGTCAGAGCCCTGCAGTGATGACGATACTCCTCAGGAACCATTGCCGGCGGCCAAAAAGCCTCGCTTCCATAATCTTAGCTGGGCTCCAGTGAGAGAGTTTTACCAGTTTGGAGATTGAAGTGAAAGATTTCCTTTGCACTTGTATTACACACTTCCGTCAAGGCTCTCAACATATCAGCCCGGGATGCACATTCACTTCAGCCAGATAGTAGCCACACGAGTTGTTGAAAGCAGGTTTCAAATTAAAGTACCTGCTAAACTAACTTAAACCAAAGGTCATCTTTGACTAGCTTGATATTTTTCTTCCTAGTTTCCTTATCATACTTCATATGCCACCTGCGGTTGGTCACTCACCAATATACTGAGTGCCTCCTCGCACGAGATCGGCGGGCCGGTGCTGGTCGAGATAGAGGAGGGGAAGGATGCGGTCGTTGAGCGCTGGCAGTCTCGCCCGCAACGGCCAAACAGGATTTGGCGTCCAGGATGCTCAGCAGGATGTCAAATATCTCGCGCTAGTCCAGAAACGGAAGAAGGAGGGGACGCATTTTACAGGGGAGCAGCTTAGTGTTTCTTGTCGTACCGGCCCCTTGCAAAAGTTCGAGTGTCAGTAATTTTTTTTTCTTTGGGAAAGATGTAATATACTCATTTTGTGTTTGCTCTGAGACGTCGGGTAAGTTGGGGCATACAAACAGCACTTCTCAAATCAATTGCTATCGTAGGCGCAAGGATTGTGATCTCATATCTGATTCTTCTCAAGTGCTCATATCATGCAGGAAAACTGCATAATCTCCCCGTCCCACCCAATTCTATCCCTTTAAATAGCACCGCTCCCACCGATGAGCGCAGTTATATGCATAAGCAGCAGCCCGCAGTCAAGTCTGCCAGGAGCCTCCTTCAAAATAGGAACCCCGCAAACCCCCTGACCCCAAACTCCTCCCTTCCTTCCCTCACACATTCCTCGGTCCCCCCAAAGTCACCTCCTCGACCCACACCACCACCTCCACCGTCTTCCCCTCGCTCTCTCCGTCGGATGGGTCCACCTCCACAGTCGCCTCGAAGACGCCGCCTTCTTCCTCCAACTCGTCGACCTTCGCATTGATTTCCCTCTGCATTTGTTTCCTCTGCTCTACCACATCGATGTGGTATTTGTTCTTCCGCGGTGCACAGGCCTCCAGCAGTGCGGCCGCGGCTTCGCGGTTGGCGGCGTCGAGGACGGTGAAGGCGCCGAGGATGCGGTGGTTGCGTGTGGTGGTAGTAGTGGTGGTGGTGGCGACGGCGGCGGTGGCGGTGGCGGTGGTGGCAGTGGTGGGGACAGACTCGACTGTGAGGTTGGGTTGTTGTTCTTGGTCCTGCTCTTGAGGTGAAGAAGTAGTCGGAGGAGGTGAAGGCTCCTGCTGGTTCAGTGCTTCTTCAAACAGACGTTCGAAGTCATCATCTTCGGGGGCGGTGGCATCTCCTCCATTGTCATCCTGGTTGTTGTCATTGTTGCTGTTCTCATAGTCACCATCGTCGCCCTTGTCGTGATTATTGTTGGATGGCGGCGGCGTGGAAGGAGTCAGCACCGGAACAGCCACAGGAGACGTGACGGTATGCACCTCCTTCGCGCAAGCAATCCACTGACGCTTCGACAGCCACGCGTTCCCGGCAACCACGACCTCCGGCTTCGCCGCGCCCGGCGCACGCAGCGATCGTGTGACGTCGACACGCACCAGGATCCCGCCCTCGTGCACGACGTGGTAGTGGTGCATGCCGTCGGCATCGGTAGTGCACGAGAAGCTCGAGCAAGTGATGCTGATGCCCGGCACGCCGAAGCGGCTGAGCTGGATCTCCTTGCCGGCGGCGGCGTTGGCCTCGCGGAGAGTGTTGTACGCTGGGGGCCCGATGGCGTATGTGGGCACGCTGTCTTCGCGTTCCTCCGTCGTCCAGGCCTTGCGAGTGACGTGGTACTGGAACCAGACTTCGTTCTCGTCGAGCGGCTCCGGCTCGATGATGGTGCGGGTGACGGTCCGCGGTTTGCGGGGTGCGAGTGCCTCGTCGTCGCTGTCGTCGTCGTCTTCGGACCCGTTCGATGACTCCCCTTCACCGTCTGTCAAGAAATCGGCCAGAGCTTGCTGGTTAGCCATGTACTCCTCGTAGGCATTAGGGTCCCACTTCTTGCCGCCTAGCCGCGGAGGTTGTTGCTCCTCCGATTCGCCTTCGTCCTTTTCTGCTGCATTGGCTGCGACGAGCGCAGGCAGACCGATGAGTTCATTGCCATCCTTCTTCTTTTCTGCCTGCTCCTGCAGCTCTGGCCAGCGCGCCCGGACACGCTTTAAACGATGTTGCAGCGCTTTGCTGGTGAACTTCTTGCCGGTGCGAGCGGCGAATAATACGCGAATTTCTTCCCACTTAAGACCCTTTTCTCTCCAGAAATGAATTTGCTTGTCGTCGTTTTCATCGAGTACCGACATAGGTGTTTTCGGCGCCTTATCGATGCAAAGTGGGCCGAAGTCCGCAGATTCTGAATCATGTAAGGCAGTTGTTGGTCTCCGGGGAGTATCGATTGTCTTGTTGCTCTTACTTTTCTTAGACGTCTTTGGAGGAATGAGCTCCTCTTCACGAGGTAGAGGTCCTGAAGTTGGTCCTCGCTGGGCCTGAGATGTACTTTGGCTTTTCGACTTTGTTGCTGGTAAGAACGCACTGCTCTTTGGCCTACCAACCGGTCTGGAACCAACGCCATCCATCCCCGAAGACTTACTAGAGGACGGTAAGTGCTTCTTCAGTGGCCCATTTGCAAGAGCTTGTTCCCTTCTGGCAGCATTTCGCTGTGCAATCTCGCGCGCGCTACCAACTGGGGGCTTCCTTTGATTTAACCGATCGTCTTCATGCTGCTTTGCAGAGTCCTTCGTCGCATTTGCAAGGATAGACTGCAGGTTTTCAGCCTTATCTTGCACATCTTTATTGGCGCCTTGTTGAGTTTGACTGGTGGGGTCATTCGGAGGTAAAGAATCGCCCGTGGTTTCCTGGACCCCTTCGATTGTTTGATTGTCGTTCTCTGTTCTGATGGATGAGCCTTGCTGAGTGAGGTCCGCACCTGGAGCTTTATTAGTTTTACAATGGGCGATTGGGAATATGAAACCCAGAGACAATCACAGCCCATGTGCCCGCGTGGTCTGCCATTAAATCACCGCCCAGTTGTCTCCATGGTCTGTGATTGTCTCTGGGATGAATTCGTGGGCTGGATTTTACCGCCGTAATCGCAGACCCTGCAGGCGAGTGGGCTGTGATTAGTGTAGAGGATAGATGACTGGGGTGAGGTGATGCAATGCAAGCCACAAGCAAGAAAATCAGACACCATACCTTCGGTACTGCCAACTCCCTCAGTCTGGTCCTCCTGCATACCGCTCTCCTCTGGAGACTCCTGCCCCACCACTCCACCAGACGGCTCGTTGAAGAGATCATCGAAGCCATCGTCCGATTCGCCGTCGCCATTGCCCAGCATTTCGGCGTCCAGCTCGAACTCTTCAGGCACCTCTTCAAGACCACCAACCGGTCCTCCAACGCCTTCGTCCTCGCTCTGTTCCACGAACTCGTCACTCTTGACTTTCCCCTCCTCACCAACCTTCTGCTTGTTGCTCTTTTTCGCTGCCTTCTTCTTCCCCTCTCCAGCCTTCTTCTTCTTGAGCTTTCCTTCTCCGCCCCCATCGGCAGCGCCTCCACCACCAACAGCCATCCCCATCTCCTTTTCTCTCTCCTCCCGCAACCTTGCCTCATGGTAAGCAATCCGTTTCATCCGCAGCTTCCGGTCCTTCTTCTCTTTCTCTTTCCTTTTCTCCTCCTCGATCCACGCCGCCACATCCTCCCTCTCGACCTCGCTGCCAGACGACTCTGCATCGTCATCGTCGTCATCATCGCCGCGGCTCTTCTCGACACCAGCGCCAGCATCGCTGGCTGTAGTCCGAGGCTGTTTGAAGCGCGAGGGCGCAGGAGAAGAAGCATCTTCGCTCTTCTTCTGATCATCGAATGCAGCCATTGCTTGCTTCCATGCCGATTGCTCTTCTTTAGCCTCTTTCATCTTCTGATCAGCAGCGGTGGTGGTCGTAGCGGCGGAATCTTGCGTCTTCGTCCTTCCCTGCTTTTTGAGGAGCTTCTTGATCATTGCCGCATTGTTGGTCTTTTCGCGGCGCGCCGTAGTCATCGGCGGAGGCTTTTGGCTCTGCTGACTTGACGCGATCGTTGCTGCGGTTGGCGGAAGGGGACGAGAAGAAGAGAGGGGTGGTGTGAGTGCAGGTTCCGGCGCGGCTTTCTTTGAAGGTTTCTGGCGCCCAACAGCACCTTCTTTGCCGATCTCACTACCGCTTTCGCAGCTTGACCCTGCACTGGAGATATCGACAACATCTGGCGCCGTGCTTCTGGCCCCCGACGGCGGCGGTGGTGGGATCGCCTGAGATGACCTGGATGGAAATGGCTGCGAACCAGGAGCTACCAATGGAGGAAGTTTGAGCATGCGCGGCGGCGCCGCGGGTCTTTGTTTAGGTGTGAGCGCTCCGAAGGGAGAGGCGGATGAGTCGATCCTGGTGTACTCTTCCTTGGTGTTCGACTCACGAATCCGCCGCGCGGTTTCCTGCATGAGCTGACGGGCGTTGAGCTTGAGCGGCTTGACGGAGTGATTAGCGGTGCTTGCGGATGTCGAGGCAAGACTTTCCTCTCGAGATTCGAAGTGGGAATCTTGGGGTGGTTCTTCGCGAAGGTCCAGGATATCCACGTCACTTTCAGCTCTGCGAGGAACGTGCTTCTCTCGCGCTCGGTCGCGGAGGGCTTGGCTGGCGGAGATTCCAGATGGTGCCCACTTGCTCTCGTTATTTGACTGGGGCAGGATGCTACTCTTACTCTTTAAAGATTCTTTCTGGCCGTACTCGGTGGCTTCGTGAGTCGTCTTCGAGGCGACGTTGCGAGGTAGAGGCCAAGTTTCATCTTCCGAGTCTTCATCCATGAAGGCTTGTGAGGGTTGAGTGGACGGGGCAGCAAGATAGGTGTGCTTCACAGGCGAAGAATTCTTTCCATACTGACTCTCTGGACTGCGCCGTTGATATCCGGATGGATTGTGGCTATAGCTTGAGTCAAGCCGATCGTTGTACCCATTAGGTTGTCGACGCTGACGCTTCACTTGTGTCGCAACCGAACGTTCATCATGGGAGTGATAGTGGGGCTCTGGACTTCTCAGGCGCTTCTGAGAAAGCCTAGCACCTAGCAGTGCCCCCTTGCCATTCTGCATCAAGCTTTGCTTGTCTCTGTAGGCGTATGAAAGAGGTGAGACATTCTGCTCGTCACCGCGGTGCTTTCGGCTTCGTGGCTGGCCTATATCGCTCCTGGACTGGTAATCCGTATCAGTGGCGTATCCACGATCATGAAAATGACGGTGATTGGCGTTGCCCCGAATGAAGTCGTCCCGATCACGCTGTCTGGCACGTTCCGATTGATAATCCTCTTGGTGGTGGTTGCTACTGCTTGGGACGTGTTTGTAAAGTTTCTCCTCATCCGAGTCATTGCTGCACAAGTCGATTACTTCCGCTTTCTTTGATTGTGAGGCGGGAGCGAAGTCCTGGCGGGAGAAATCCTCAAATGTTTTGAACCTTTGAGAATCTCTGCCTGAGCGATGTCCCTTGCTCCGAGGGTGGTCTGGCTCTGATAAGTACCCCCCTCGTACAGGGGCATGTTTGGTACGCATGCGATCATCATACCCTCGCATGTAGTGTGAACCTCCATTCTGACTCCGTTCGCTCGCACGTTCAATGAGCTGTGAGGGTGATGGGAGAGAGTAGTCGGATTCGTCGCTAAGGCTCCGTTCGCTTTCAACTGAGCCCTCTGACGTGCTTTCCGAACGTCCGCCATAATATGCATATCTCTGTCCAGAGGGTGGGGGTGTCATGCCGTTCATTAGGAAGTTTGCCTCTGGTGAGAAGTCTTTGAAGTGCACCTTGCGGTGGCTCGACTTCCCACCACGGTGATATTGATTCATGATGAGGGGGTCTCTTGGCCGCTTCGGATGACGAGTGTCAACGTTGCGTGGACGTCTTTGAGAATGCTCTGCTTGGGTGGCTAGGCGCGCTACTCGGGTGGGTTGGTGGTGTCGTTCATGGTGGCTGCGGTGTCGGATGGGACGCTGGCTGTGGCTTCCTTCTTTGGCACTGACTTCTCCCACAGACCTTTGCTGATGGCGCGACTTGGATCTAGGCTTGCGCCTCGAATGGCGAGAGTGAGTTGAGTGCTCAAAGTCCATACCTAATCCGAAAAGGTAGGTTTGTATGTGGAGTGGAAAATCAAGGGTCCAAGGGTCCACGTGGTATCGAAGGTAAGTGCAGGTGCAGTTCAGGCTGAGGTGAGCGTGACCCAGCGAATTCTGCGGAGGCTGGATGATTTCCCTCACGACAAAAGAGGCTTGGCAGATGGCTCATAGAAAATGACAGGACACCCGGACTCGTACAGCTGAAGGCTCGAGAAGCCTGTAAAAATAACAAGTCTGAGACGAGTCACTGAACAACTCCGACCTCACTCGGTTGATAAAGGCCACAATTCTTCTCTCTTCTAAATCTCTTGCTGAGATTTGCCAATCCACCAGACTTTACAATCTGGGATCTGTGCTGAGAACTTGTAGTTCAAATGCCAAGTTTGCCGGTGCCGCGAGAGTACGGAGACAAAGACAAGTCTACTCTTAGCGCAGGGATTCCTATGCTTTCGTGGCTGTATCAGTACTGTGCTTCCCCGATTTCCGAGCAAGAAATCTGCGGAGCGGGGAGATGAACTGCAGAAAGACAAACGTATACGACAGATGGGTACTTACAGGATTTGTTGAGCAGGCAGCTGAGAAGACAGAATCTTTAGAATCCCAACTTTTTCGATCACGTCGGTAGCCACCAGTTTCGCGACTTGAGCGCCGTAACTCCCCAAAGCGCGGTCCGCCGCAGAGTCGAGGGAGACAGAAGCCTAACGCTCGAACTGTGACATACGCACTTAGAGTTCCGACGGCGCAGCTGATTCCAGATCCGTGAGAAAGGTCGAATTTGGGACACTATCTGAGATGTGTTGGTCCTATGTAGCGGGATGTGTAAAGGTCAATTCTGGAGGCAGATGACGGTGCACAGGGACCGTGCAGCACAATAGTACGCCATGTGCGTGACTGCCTCGAGGTGTATTGCAGGCCCAACAATAACAGTGGCCAGTGCTGAGCTCTTGGGCTGAGTAGCTCTGCAGGATTTGTTGGAGACCCCTGGCGAGTATGCCAAATCTGCGTCGAGGAGAACGAGAGGCCAATTGCGGATCTATGAATGTGAACATTGATACGGATTTCTAGAAGCTCTCCATCTCCCGCGTTCATGAGTTGAGAATTGATAGCCTATGCAAATGGTCTCCGGGAATGCTAGGTTGAGATGAGTGAATTGCGGATCTGTAAACGTAGATTTCGAGGGAAATTCACCTCTGCAAAGTTTTGTCTTTGTTCGACAATCTGTGACTTGAGTAGTCTTGCTCTACGCGACCAACCACGCTGACCAAATTGACGCTTTTGAGCCATGGGCAAAACGTGGAGCAGCACACTCACCTGCAACCCCATCATCTGACAACTTGATCAGTGATATAAAATCCACCCTCACAAATGCAACACTATCCTCCTACGGTAATCACACATCGAGAGATCTTTTCTTTAGCCAATGATCACCATAGAAAAGAACTTTCCGTCGGCTCTTTCCTCTTCCACCCGACACGTCCTCCAATCGAGGCGAAAATACCAGCAACATCTCTTCATCGTACGTTACCACTAATGATTCTGAGCAGCAGCAGCAGTCTATGATGCTGAAGCTGCCTTGAATACTAGTGCAGCGCAATACGAAGCACTGTAGCGGAAATCCCACGCGGGCATCGGTGTGAAGATCTGAGCGAGCTATAGGCGATTAACAGCATGCTAGACACTCCATTAGATGACAGATTCAATGATGAGGTACCACATTTTCCATAATACGTGTAATGGATGACAGGGCTTTGATGAGGAAGTTTGCCCTCGCAGGATCAGACGCGACAAACCATGCGCAAGCACATCCCCGCAGACAGGAGTGCCCAGGATTCATGAGACATCGGGAGTCGCCGACATGGATTGATCGGTACATGCCCACCGTCACAACGAAGAGTAGAGAACAAGAGAAACGAGCACTTACAGGAAAGACTTTATTATAAACTGTCGGAATGGTAATTACTCATGCGTCACCTGGACACCCAACCTTAACGCCCGCACGCTTCCCTCGAAGAAAACTCACTGAAACCCATGACCTCACAACATCTAGGACGTCGCTCTATCCCTCGAGCTCCCCCATCTTCCGATCTACCTTCTCTTCCCTCCATCTCCTCTAGTGTCCACCCGTCGTCGGCAGACCCAAGTACACCTTGAAACTGTCGTAGATGAGCCACTGGAAAGCCGTGAGAGTACCGATCATGACAATGCGGACGGGCAAGCCGTTCCACAGGCCGGAGAATCCAATGTTGCCGTAGATGCGGGACATGGCGGCAGCGGCGCTCTCGCCGGCCTTGCGGTCACTGTTGAGCTTCGAGACCATGACGTCTGTTTCGCATTTACATTAGCGCTCGCCGTACGTACGTGGGACAGGGGAAGAGGAAAGCGACGTACCTGCAGGATGCGAGACAACAGCGCACCCGATACCCGCGATGTAGCCGCCCAGGAAGCTCACGCCCGTTTGCTGCAGACCGTTGTACGCCTCCTTGGGCTTGCCGAGCTGCTTGTAAATCTGCTCGACAGCCTTCTCGAACGTCGCGAACTTGACCATCTGCAGAACAAGAACCACGCGTTAGTATCCACAATGCCCCTGATGATAATGGCAGCAGCAAAAGAGACCCAAAACTCACCGTGTAAGGAATCTGCCTCCCCCAAAGCGGCACCAGTCCCTTATACAACCCAGCCACACCCTCCTTCGCCACGACCTTCTTCACGCCCTCCCTCATATTCGGCGCGTACGGCGGAAGCGTCGTCTGCATGCGCACCTTGACCGCCTCCCACGGGCACAGTGCGATATCTGCCAGGAACTCTGCGCTGGCGCTGGCGCCGAGGTACACGACCGTCTTGTTGGCATTGGGGAACCACTTCTCGCCGTACAGGTACTTGAAGACCTCGTAGAAGCCGTACTTGCCGGCGCCCTGGAAGCTGTAGCCGACGAACGTCGGCGACCACCCGAAGAAGACGCCGCGCAGACCTTCCTTGGCGAAGATGGAGCGCCAGGCGCTGATGTTGGACGAGTAGATTTTCGGGTCCACCTGGCGCCGGCATTTGACCAGGTCGAGGGGCGTCACGGCGGTGTGTGTGGGGCCGCATGCTGTGAGAGAGCGGTTGCTTGTTAGCCTTTGAGACCTGACCCTCTTGCGCGATATGATACATGTCGTGGAAGAAGTAGAAAATGCTGGGGGTGGCTTGAGCTGCTGGGATTGGATACTTGACGGCGTAAGCCAATTGGATGGAGGGTGGAACAAGCTTCTGGTAGTGTGCAAGGTAATTGTCAAAGCGCGCTTGGTAAGGCGCAAGCGGTGTCTTTGTCAGATGCATAAGTGGGAGCTTACCGATGACGCCGCCCAACGTGCAAGCGGCGAAGTAAGTGCCAGAGAAGAGCTCAATCTTCTTCTGCGCAGCAGCGCTGGGGTCAAGCTTCGATGCCATTTTCGAGATTTCAACAACAATAAAGTGGGTGGTCGTGAAGGAATATATCCGGAGCAGTAAAGTTTGGCGAATGGACCAGCCGAAGCAAGGGCAAGGAAGCAATGATAAAGCAAACCAAAACGTCAAACAGCAGGAACGCCGTCGGTAGTGTCTCGCAGCAGCAGTCGCGGCCGGAGAAGGAGCAGAGCGCTTTTATCAATTTCGCGCCAGCGCATGTTGTGTTCCGTAGATTCCGCAGGGCAGAGACGCAACCGATGACGTCGGCGTGAAATCGACGCGGCCGGGTTGGGAACACAGTACCTTGATGCGCATCATCGGCCTCCACACATTTGCGCGGCTCGCCCTCGGCCGGCTCGCGCCTTGCTCGGCTCCGGTTTTTGCCCTTATCGGCTGGGGTGCCCGCTGCTATCTCTCTATCGCACCCGGAGGCATCGCCGCGGTTGCAGCCGTAGCCCACCCGCTGCCTTCCGTGCCCACCTCAACGCGGTTATCACGGGCCGCGAGGCTTTTTTTTCACAACGATCACCGTGCGGAAGCTCCGTTCAAGCGCTTAGCCATTAGTCTACTACACTACAGAAAATTCTCAGCGGAGATAAAGAAGAAGCGAACATCGTACGAAGCGATGAACAGACATTGATTTTCTGGACTTATAGACGACCGACGCCGTAAAAAGCTCAGTTCTGAGACGGTGAGAAAGAGCCGGAAGAAATGTCAAAAATGAAGATCCAATGCAGTGGTTCGAAGAAAAATGAAGGCAAGACCTACATTGACCAAAGAAACTCTCATCGTCATGATGGAGAACGGTTCGTTTGTCTGCTCCGGGGAATATGAGAGATGAGAGAAGACGAGAAAACAAGATAAATGATTGAGAGACAATCAACTCCAAACATGCCCACCTGTCCATCTTTCTCATCTCGTCAAGGATGAGTGATTGATTTCGCTCGCCAGAAAGGAATAAAGAATAAAGGTTCGTTCCGTGCCAATACCCGTGGTCGTCAAATAAGTTTCCGGATGTTGAAGTATAAAAAAGACCCAGTTCCCTCCAAGTTGAACACGCCAGGAATGCCAGGGATGAGACCGCCCGTACTCCTCGAGATCAAAGAAATACCCGCACTCGGGCCGAGTATGAGGTACACAATCGCAGCTACTTTTGTGGGTGGCGCTGAATCACGATACTGTGCTGGAATTATTTATGCCGCTCCTGCGTCTGCCATCGGAACGTCCGTCGGGTCTGCTGCCATGATTGCCGGTGTTGATTGGCGGTATTCTGGGGCGCTGAGCGGGCTGCTGGATCTACAATCGTCCGCGTCGTCATCTGGAGGGGAAAAGTCCCAAACCTACGCATGTTAGTATCTCGCTCCACTTGGATGCCGTCTTTAGTCAGATTACTCACCTCCATGACGGTCTTACCCCCTCTACTGGCCATGATCACTGCTTTCTCCTCTTCAAAGACAACTCTCCACACAGCCTCTGCTGGCTGACTAAGCTCACGCACAAGAGTGCCCTTCCTCAAATCCCACACCTTGACACGACCGTCACTGCCGCCAGAGACAATTCTAGTGTCGTCAAACTGAAGGCTTGTTACGCTGTTGTCGTGTGCTGCGAGACGGTGGATAGGTTGATACTCGTTGAGGGACCAGACGCGCACGGATCCGTCAGAGCCACCGGTCACGAGAACGTCGCCCCGCATCTGCAGCTGGCCAACAAGGGAGGTGTGGCCCTGCAGGAGGCCCAGGCAGCGGCTACCATTTTCGTCAGTTCAAGTCATCGAAGGGCCGTGAGGCTAAACATACCCGTCGTTGGGATCCCATATCCTAACGCTGGTGTCGAGGCTGCCGGTTGCTATCCTCTTGCCATCAAATGCAATGGCGTAAATCTGGCTGAAATGGCCTGTAAGTGTTCTCAAACACCTGCCCTCGGAAATGCTCCAGATGCGGGCGGTCGTGTCGTAGCTTCCAGAGACAACCAAATCTCCGTGGATCTCCAAGCAGCGCACGCTAGCCTGGTGGCCGATGAGAACGTGCTTGCAGATGCCTCTCTCGATGTCCCAAATGCGAAGCGTAGTATCTCTTGATCCAGAGATGGCTGTCTTCTCATCCGACATCTTCAAGCATCTCACGGTCGACGTGTGTCCGCGCAGGGTATGGACCGCGGCACTAATCGAAATTAGCCAATATTCCAACCAAGGTACCCCCGCACCTCAAGAATGTGAAAGGGATCGGGACTTACCCAGTGGCCATATTCCAGACCCTTACGTCGCGATCGCAGCCGCCACTCACAAGCAGGTCTCCCCAAGGCACCATGGCCCAGACGCCCATGACGTGGCCTTGCAGCGTCTTCTGGTGCTGGCCTTGCGTGTCGAAAACGTGGATCTTCGCGTTGTCAAGCGCGACAACAATGTTCTTGTCGGTGAGGTGTAGACTCGTGACAACACCCTGATCGGGCGTGATCTGCCGGGAATCGCACCGACCACCCGATCTCCACGCCGTCTCAACCATGTATCGTTGCTTGAAGTGCGAGCGGTATGTCATGGCCTTGTTCTTGCGTGATGTCGACCGCGAGCTTGATGTTCCTGCGCGGTCCAGTGACTGTGTCCTCAGGTCCGTTCCTGCCAAGCCCGAGATTAGGCCCTTGGATGGTCGGAGAGGATGCCTCCACGCATGCGACTGCTGCGGTGAGCCGCCCGGTGTCAGCGAAGCCGAAGAGGCTGTCGGTCTAAATGTTGACTCGTGGACGTCTGAGAGTCTTCGGTATGCGTGTTTTTCACAAAGGGACTTCCAGGCCATATCATCATTGACAAGTTCGTACCATCGTCTCGATACCTGCGACGAGCGCGCAAGGGTTGTGGGGTCGTCGACGAAGGTGAGGACCTGTATAGGGTGGTGGGGTCAGCATTAGGCACCCTCCATGACGCGCTTGGCGCAGGATCAGACCTACCCGTAGACACAGCTCATTGGGCAGCACTTGGAACGGATCCTTCTTCAACCTTGGGCTTACGAAGTCGTGCACGAAGCTCAGTTGGTGGCTGTTGCACATGTTCAGTAGCTCGCCCAACAGTCGCTGCTTCTCCGCATCGTTCATTTCGCTGAACAGCGCCCGGATGTCCCTGACCTGGGTGTCCTCATGCTCGGCGGCAGTACTCCAGTCGGGGGCACGCTGGTGCGGCGTCGGGCTCGGGGCGGGCGTCGGCGGCGACGCAGGCGCCGAGGGCAGCAGGTTGTGCGGGATTGTTGAAGACATGGGGCTGGTGGGTGTGTGAATGGGCCGGGGCTGCGAGCGCGACATCAGGCCTCGTTTCCGGGTCCGCGAGGTAGGGGATGTGTAGAGAGTGCCGCCCTGCGAGGTTCGCCGCTGCGAGAGATGCGACTCGGCGTCGGCACCGAGCTGCATCTCTGCGTCGGAGGCGCCGTCGTCAACCACGGGCCGGAAATCGTCCTCCATGACCACTGAGCGGAGCGGGCGCGAAGGGAGGCGCTTCGAGTCGAAGGTTGGGGTGTGCGGTACGGAGCTGGGGTCTCTCGTCGAGGTACAGACGGAACGGTGCGCGCGGGTGGGCGAGGAGAGGTGGAGCGGGAGCGGGATCGACCGGGCGGGTACCTGGGTCGAGAGCGGGCAGAAGAGGGTGGTTGTAGTGGACGAGGCCGAGAGCCCTTGACGGCTTTAGCGCGTTTGAGGTGCGATTCTGAGATGGCCAGGAGGGGGCGCTCGGGCACTCGGTGCCACGGCTGAGGGCTGTGCGGTCCAGACGCGCGCGAGAGGTGCGATCAGCGGCGGTTCCTGGAGAGCGGTTCGGCGGCTGTGGTGGTGTTGTCGAGGGCGCAGCTCGTGTGCGGCGGGAGGAGGAGTGCGGCGGCAGCGGAGGGCGGTCGTGCCAGGGCCTTGAGAGTCTCGCCGTAATTGGGGACGATCATCGCGCGACCTGTGCTAGCAAGGCCTGCCCACGCCGCTTTATTAATTCAGCGTCACCGCCATCTCAACTGCTGTACAGCGCGAGCATCACGCAGCGCCCGCCAGCTGAGCGCAACACAGCAGCCTGATGCTGCCCGGCCTGCCCGACGCCTACGTGAGCTGCTGCCAGCCCGCCTCGCCCCTCGTCGACCCCGGCACCCGCTCTCCAGAGTCTGGCGCCCGGCGCCACTAGTCTATGTCAACCTGACCGCGCACATGGCCGCCCGCTCCGCCCGGCGGTGAGCGAGGACACCGCCGCCGTCCACGAGATGCAACGAGGCCAGCCTCCTCCAGCGCCTGCTGTTCGCTTCGTCCGTCTTCAGGGGACTCCTACACTGGCAAACGGCACGCCTAAGCGCCTGCTAGCCCGCCTGGAAAATTATCCCCCCAGACTAGGCGCTTCTGCCAACATACCTTAAGCGTTGCCAACCTAAAATCGACCGCCAAAGTCGTCATCAGCCCGTCATGCGGGGACCCGGCCTCCATGATTCCCCTGCCACCATGATCCCGCCCTGGCCTCGGATGGGCTTGCGCCAGTTCTGGCCTTGGGCCCAGGAACTGGAACAAACTTGATCCAGCCTGCGGTTGGTACCTAGACTACCGCGAAAAGCTACGTAGTGGCGATGCGACAGGCATGTGAATTTGAGGCATGAGGAGAGTGCATGATTCAAGCGGCAAATACGAAGCGGGGTAGTTTGCATTTAGGGAGGGCTGCTCGTCGAAAAAAAAAAAAAAAAAGCGTGGGCAAAGTACACTGAAAATTATACTGCGCTGTGCAGTTCAACCCCGCGTGTCGCGATTTCGGATTCCATCTCATCTCCAGCACCATGTTTCCGTCTAGCACGTCCACACCTCCGGGCCGGGGACACTTGCGTGGGTCAGCACCATGACTTTATGACATGAAGGCAGCAAAGTACTTACGTGTAGTTGGTGAAGTCGTTGTAAATGTTGACGGTGTAGCCGGGGTCCGTCTCCTTGAACGCGCCGGGGATGGAAACAGTCGGGCTGGGCGAGCCGGAGCCGCTGCCCGTGACCTTCACCTGGGCGCACGAGATGTAGAATTGCGGGATGCCGGCCGGCCACGGGTTGTGGATGCCAAGCTGCTGGATGCGCAGCAGGTACTCGCCGGCGGGAAGGCAGTTGGGGATGGTCACGTTGTACGTCGTCTCGAGGTCCCAGGTCGCCTGGCCATTGGAGAACTGTTGGGGTTCGGTCAGTCAACTGACCTTTCCGAGAAGATGCGAAGTGGTGGATCGACTTACAGTGGGTCCGATGTCCTTGATCTTGAACCACGGCGTGCTGCCGTCCGCCGCCGCCGCGTCGTCGACCTTCGTCATGTAGAAAGAGACGGGGCCCTGGTGGTACACGGCGATGTCGGCAGTGAAAGCGACGGTGCTGCCAGCAGCGACGGAGACCGTGCTAGTCTTGCTGCCATCCTCACCACCAACATTGCAGCGGAGGTCGTTGGACTCGAGATCTGTACCGGTCGTGAGTATCCTTCAAGCTGTGAAGACTTTTTTGACGTACCAGTCACGGGCGAGTTGTTGTTCGTGTTCTCCCTAATGTTCTGATAGATACCACCCTTCACGCCGTTGGCAGTGAGGTATTGGAAGATGTCTGTAGTAAAGAGTGAGTATGTGGTTCCCTCTCGCGTTTCGTACAAATATCTCACAGTGTCCGTTGACAGCCTGTGCCAGCACAGAGGCAGCGAATGCGAAAGTAGTGAAAGTCTTCATGGTTGTGGCTTGCGCTGAAGAGCAGGGAAGTCAAGAAGGACCGGCCAAGACTGACGATCGAAACATTCTGGGGCGCTTCTCCACCATTTTATCTGTCCCTCGAACGGAGGAGCAAGAGCCGTTGGCCAAGGGAGCTCTCGTGTTTCACGGCTAATCGAAGTACCCACATCTCTGGGCACAGTGGAGGTGGTGGAGAGACAAGAACCGAACGTTTTCGGAATAATGCGAGCTGTAGCCGGGCGGCACTAACACTTCAACGGACATGATTCGTTGGAAAAACTGAGCAGATGGCTTTGCCTGAGAGCAACGACGGCACGAGCGACTGCATATGTGAAACGGAAGGAAGAGCCGTGTGCAATTAAACACTGCCCACCAACAAGAGGCATCACACGCAAGGCTAAAAACAAGCTTAATCACGCAAGTAGCGAATGAGAAGGGCTGGGTTGAAGACGAGTAAGACACAAGACAGCCATTGTATGTGCAACCTCTGTTTACGCATTTTCCGGCAAAAATGGCGTGGAATATCAGGTGGTGTGGATGGTGGAGTTGTGCCTTCAGGTATATTGCAACCCCTGTAATAGGCCCGGAGAGCGGCCCAACTCTCCGTCGTCTCGTCTCGTCCCGACGGACCCACGGCTGCTGTGGGGACCATGGCCAGTTCCTCTTTCTAGACGCATAAGATCACTATATTATACGGTGTTTCGCCTTATCAGGACCTAAGGTCGGAGCGCGATCCCCACATGTTGCGCGATCTTGCAGAACGGAGCTTAAAGTTGCAAAGCGTACAAGCCGAATGCGGCAATAGTCAATACTTGAATAATCGGTACGTTTGATTTACTGACGGTCTCGGCTCTTTCTTCCCTACAAGGAATCATCTGCCTTTGACAGTGTGCAGCCGAAGGATTCAGGACTTCCGTCGAAATTGAAAGTCTCGAGAGTCGTCGGCGAACCCTCGGCGCGTCCCATAACGCTATATTAAATTCAGTACCACATCCGCCCTGGCGACTTATGCACCGGGGTCAAGATCAACTAGGAGACCAGTGACGTCTTGTGGGAACTGATTCCGATATTTTACTTCTGAATCTCTCTCACAAAGAGCACTGCAACTCCTCGTTGACAATTGCTCACTTATTATTCTTGCAACATTTTCCCTTTCATTCGATCAGGATGCCGCAGTAAGTTGACTACCAGCTTTCTATAATGAATGCGCCTGGACTACAGCCATTCAGCGACGAAGAAAATTTGGACGCTCTGATTCTGCTGGTACTACCACGGCGTGCAGCCACGACCAAGCACAATGACGCAACAGCAGCGGAGCCAGCACCGGAACGCTGACTCACGAACCTGCCTGCATGCCTGCGGTGAGCTAGAAGTTGACAGTCTAGCTTGCCTTCCATCGATAGCACAGTGGAAATAACAGGTAAGGGCCCCTGATCGGGAATGGCTTAGGAGGGGCCGGCCGAGAGATCCGAACGAGAGATTTGGTCATGACAACGCTGGGACCTGAGAATGCGTAAAGCGAGATGACTCACGTGCGAATACAGTGACGGCAATGCTTATTTTAACGTCGTCGCTGTTCCTGTGTCATGCTTTTACAAGGCTAGACCTAAATGAGTGAGCAATCATGACAGCTGATAATGTACCTGCAGGTGCAAGCACAACAGGGATTGAATAGGACAGGCAGCAGTTCGCTCTAAGAAAACAGTCAGTATATTTTGTGCCATTACCGAATACTCCCAGCAGAGACAGTGATCATAGACACTTGGCGCTAGCCTTTGAGGATATGTGAGGAACTGCTTAAGCTTTGTTGTATACAGGGACCACTGAGCAAACCATTCCGTTCCAAACAAGTTTCGGCAAAGACCAACGTCATATTGAGCCTTCTTATCTGTACTCGCTACGGGGTCATAAACTCATTGCCTGACTTTGCTGTGATAATCGGGGTGCAGGTTGCTCAAACTGGGAAGATATATCGGTGCATTTCCTCTACAGCCACTTGTCGGAGAGCTCCCGAGGCACTGCGAGCATCGATGAAGGCCATTTAGAGGACATGATTCTAGAACATCACGTCACCGCTATGCTGGTAAACAGAAGAGACACGATTGTGCAAGAGGATGCTGGAGCCGATGGCTAGCGTGAATTTATTTTCCGCTCATGCCATGGGTAGTTGAAGCTGTCGTCCGTAAGCAAATGTGGAATTGATAATCATACATTCACGTCCGGACGATGACTTCAACTACACATGTGTGTTCTTTTTTTTTTGTGGTTTTTTTTTTAAAAAAAAAAAAGAAAAGGAGAACTGAAGCATACTTACGCTATGTTCTAGATCTAGCGATCGGCTGCAGTACCCCTCAATGAGATACAATGCCTGTGCCTTTCAAGGTCATTCTTTGCGACTTCTTGAGGATAATAATGACATGGGCAGCGCATAAACTAAAAGGCGAGACTCCAACCTCGATAAGCCAAAGGTGGGCGTGAGACACCAAAGGTAATCATTTATCGACGCGTCAAAGCGTGGTCAATACGCGTTTCAGCGCGTAGCAACCAACTTGATTTGTCCTTCTTTCGCATATGACCTTGCAAGCCCAGGGCGGCTTTTACAAAATCGCGACGCTGACTTACAGCAAAGCACAATAGTTCCGGGGTTGGGCTGAAGAAGACCATGTCGCCAGCTTTCGCAATAGTAGAAATTTCTCAGAGCTGAAATCCTTCATGCCGGCAGATCGCCTGTACCGGGACGATGGGACGTTCATACGGTTTGCTGTGCAAAGGCAGACAAATATTCGATTGGTTAAGATGGGATGTCGAGTGGTGGCTGCTAGGGCATTGAACCGTCGCACACGGCGGGCTGCAGGTAATCATGCTGCCGTTGCCGTAGGGATGGCGTGGGGGCCACGGCGCAACAATCGCACGTCGGGGGCTGGGCGAACAAGGCGCTTAAGAGAAAGAGAATGGACCAGATCGAGGGGAGATTGCAGACGGAGTCGGGCTGGAACCATTCGAGTTTTGACATCTGTCAGGGTGGCTGAGCTCAGCCCATAGCGGGCGGCAGGGATGATTGGACGGGAAGGCGCGACGTGTGCGCGGCCAGGAGGCGGCTGAGGCGTGAGAGTGGTGTTGTGAACGCGTGCGGCGTCGAGAGGGGCAAGGCGCAGCGGATGTGTTCTGTGTTGTTCGGCGGGCGATCGGCGGTGGGGCGCGCGCATTCAAACGTGCCAAGCGCCGGGTGTTTGCAGCGGAACCCTTACTCGCGCGCGGCTGCTACCCTCCCGGGGCGAGCTTCACGGCGGGTCCCCCCAGACCAAGACAAGTCGGGGGTCAAGAAGCCAGCTATTCTTTGTTTTCCCTATTCCCACCACCAACACTGACTCCGCCCGCCCCAATGTCTGGCCGCTTCGTGAGAGCATCCAAGTACCGTACGGCCCCTCTATCCTGCTCCGAATCGCTCTGCGAGGGGCTTCTTGTGCTGACGCGCGCTGCATGCAGGTCACGTCTTCGGACGCTCGACGAAGAAGGCACGCCCAACCTGAATTCCAGGAACGCCCCGACCGCGACACTGACCGCGCTCCGCCGAACAGGAACAATGCTACGACAACCTCAGACTGTCTAAGAATGCCTGGGACAGCAACATCATCAAGGTCCGCAACCGCCGCTCTCGTGCGCCCTCCTGACGCCGCCCGCTAACACCCTCCCCCAGGCTAACCCCAAGTACCTCGCGGTCAACTACGAGGCTGGCGGTGGAGGCGCCTTTGTTGTCATCCCCGTCGACGAGCGCGGCAAGCTGCCCGACATTCTCCCCCTGTGCCGCGGCCACACCGGCCCCGTTCTCGATACCGACTGGTACGCGCTGTCGCGTGCGTGTATAACACAAGACATGTCGGCTGAGCAGGAGCAGGAACCCCTTCAATGACGATGTGATCGCTTCCGCGTCCGACGACGGCAAGGTATGAGGCTGCCATACAAGCACAGGCTCAGGATATTCACATTTGGGCAGGTTTTCCTCTGGAAGATACCCGAGAACTTCTCCCTCCACACCGATGCCGAGGAGCCGCAAGATGTCGCTCCCGTAGCCAAATTCGCCGGCCACACTAGGTAATTGGCTCTATCCTCTGCCCTGGACTCTGCTAAGCGCCCGCGCAGGAAGGTCGGACACGTCCTTTGGAACCCCTCCGCCGAGAACGTCCTCGCCAGCTCCTCGGGCGACTATCTTGTCAAGCTCTGGGATGTCGAGCACGGCCAGCCCAAGCTAACCCTCAAGCACGCCGACATGGTCCAGTCCCTTTCCTTCAGCGCCAATGGCTCCTTGCTCGTCACCACTAGCCGCGACAAGAAGCTCCGCATCTGGGATGTGCGCCAGGAGAAGCCTGCCCACGAGGGTGCGGGCCACAGTGGTGCGAAGAACAGCCGTGCTGTCTGGATGGGCGAGCACGACAGGGTTGCCACCACTGGTTTCTCCAAGATGAGTGACCGTCAGCTTGGTCTGTGGGATATCAGAGCCGCAAGGGAGCCGCTGAACGGTTTCGAGATTCTTGACTCTATTTCCGGTGTCTGCATGCCTTTCTGGGATGATGGTACCAACATGCTGTATCTTGCTGGCAAGGGGTAAGAAAGGTATCCGCAAACATGAGGAAATTCTCACTGACGAGAGTAGTGATGGCAACATCCGGTACTTCGAGTACGAGCACGACAAGTTCGAATTCGTCTCCGAGTATAAGTCCGTCGATCCCCAGCGTGGTGTTGCTTTTATGCCTAAGCGCGGTGTCAACGTAGGTTTCTCGATTTCAAAGCTTTCTGTTAATTTTGCTGACGATTTAAAGCTTCACGACAACGAGGTTGCTCGCGCATACAAGACCGTAAACGACAACTACATCGAGCCCATTTCCTTCATCGTTCCCAGGCGCTCTGAGGTTTTCCAGGGCGATATCTATCCTCCCGCCACTGGTCTCAAGCCTGGCATGTCCGCCGCCGAGTTCTGGGATGGCAAGGAAGCTGTTCCTCCCAAGTTCTCGCTGGAGGCTGTGTACGAGGGCACGGCACCTGTAGAGGTTGCGTCCGAGTACAAGCCCTCCCCTGCCCCAGCCCCTGCCCCCACACCGAAGGCAGAGCCCGAGCCGACTCCCGCCCCCGTCTCTCGCGCCCCGCCCCCTTCTGTCAACGACAACAAGGCCTCGATGGCAGACGCGGCCTCCAAGTTTGCTGACAAGGATGAGGCCGAGTCCGCCGACGAGGACTCCAGCTTCGAGGAGATCCAGAAGCCTGCGGAGCGCCAATCTTTCACCGCGGCCCGCCAGGAGGAGAAGGTCCGTGGCCCCGAGCCTACCAAGGCTCCCGAACCGGAGCCCGTCAAGGAGACCCCCCGCTCTGCATCCACCTCGTCAACCACGGCAAGCAGCGCAGCAGCGGGTATCAAGGATTACTTGGCCGAGATCAAGTCGATGCTGGAGAGCCAGAACACCCAGATGGCGAGCCAGATGGAGCAGATCAACCACCTCACCGCCGAGGTCAACCTACTGAAGACGAAGGTTGCCGACATCACCAGCGGTGAGAAGGACGAGAAGATCAGGCAACTGGAGCTCGAGCTTGAGGAGGCTCGCTCATGAACAACCCACGAACAGAGAAGGCTATATGTGTCATGACGCTCACGCTAGAGGGTGGCATCAATCGTCCCGTCCGGTGTTGGGGTTTTTACTAGCTGGATAGAAGGTTGGGGGAGTGATGGGGAGGCGCAAAGTGGTTGGTTGCTGTGACTTGTTGTCGTCCCTGTTGGAGGCTTTGAGGCTTGGCGCTGCTTGTTTAGATTCCCCCCGCACTGTCCGATTCGCCTGTGTCTGTGTGTGTGAGGTCTCCCTACGCCTATGTCCCCTATCGCTTTGCGTGTTATTGTTGTCATTGTGTTGTGGATACCGCTTTTGATTATTCTTTTTTGCTAAAAGACAAAAACGCCAGTCGGTTTGATGCTTGCGTTAGCGATTTTATTCTCAATACTTACTTACCTCTTTGGGTGACCAAGCTTACTTTGTACTTTTTGTTCCTCTGGACTGCACTGGTGATTCACATATTTACTGTCTTCCGTGAGATAATGCAAGTTGATGTAAAATTCTGCAAGAGGATACAATCCATGCGTACGAAGTGTTCTATCTCTAAACTTTCCAGCTTTTGGTCATTCACTCAAGTCTTTTCTTGAAACGAAAGCTGAAAAGGAAAAAGAGAGAACAGAACAAAGAAGAGATAAAATAATAATAATCAAATCCCCTCTTCTCTTTCGCTCCCCTACCTCCCTCCCCACCTTCTGCGGTCTTCGTACAGCCGTGTCAGCCCTCCTTCGAGCCCGGTCATGATTTCCTGCAATGTTCTTTGTTGGCCGGGATCGCCGTTGCCGCTGCGGATTGGAAATTGGTTTGGCTGCCCGAGATGATGAGGAGTGGTGGATGGAGCTTGCTGTTGATGGAACGGCTGAGGCCGAGTAGCATTGGCTGTGGGCATGTGCTGCCAGTTGGAGAGGGCACGCTGGTTGTCAGGTTGGACAAATGGATTGTTCGCCGGCAACGGATGCTGAATGGGGAAGGGTCGTTGCTGTTGGTAGTGTTGCTGGAGCAGCTGATCGATATTGTTATTGCCCGGCTGTGCGTTGTATGGAGCGTTCCGGTAGTTGCCGTTGAAATACACAGGGTTGGCTACCTGTGGCTGAGGTGGTTGGAATGGTTGGGGTTGAATCGGTTGTTGCTGCTGCAATGGTGAATAATCCTGCTTTATCGAATCTGATCAGTCCGGAGCGTCCTCTGCACCACTTGCTACCCAAATGGGCGCGGAGGTACTTCCAGGGAGGGGAATAAGTGGTTGCGGCATATAAATCGGTTGGTAATATGTGGGTTGTGGTGTACTTACTGGTGGTGGTTGATCGTAGGCGTTTGGTAATCCCATGGCATGTTGTTGTGGTATTCCATAGTTGGGCTGGGAAAATGCGTTATTGGTGAAATGTCCTACTTGTCGCTGCCCTGGAACGGCGACCTCCAGGCCTGGAATGACAATCTGGTTGCCAACGTATGAACTTGACTGCGCACTTACATGAATTGACCGATCTGTGGAGTTATTGGTCAGATCTCCCGACCCGGGAACTGCTTGCAAAATGTTAGAGGACCCAGGGTTCCCGTTAGAGATCGTATAGAAATCCAACGTGACTCCTGGGTCATTCTTCTGAAGAATCTCAGGTGGGAAGAATGCATTACTTGGGTTTTCGAAACTCTCAGTCAGCCCATCTCGCGGCTGGATGGTCATCTGGGAATGGTAATATCTTGCCAGTGGATCGGGGACGAAGCTGTCTCCCCAGTCCTCCGATTCGGTGCCCAGAGGTGCGAGAAGTTCAGAATCTTGGAAAAAGTTCACATCCAGTGGTGTAAAAGCTCTTCCCAAGCCATCCTCACTCGGTAGCACAGATTCAGAAGTTTCCTGTGCAGGCTCAGCGCCAAACATAGAGGACATAGCATCAGTCCCGGGAAGGGGTGGCACATCTCGATGCTGACGTTGAGGACTGCGACTTCCCTGCTTTGGAGTCCGAAAAGCCTGAACTAGTTGCGTGGGCCTATCGAGGGTGCGATTCCGCTCCTGGTTTGGTCGGCTGTCATGAGAGGCATCGGAAGCGATGTTGCTGTTTCCAGAGTTGGCGTTCTCGGCAGATGTTACAGGGAGAAGGGGTCCGTAACGATCAGGATTGCGTGGAACAGGAGTCAAAGGCAAGACGTCGTGCTGAGTCACTGAGAGCGAGGTATGCCGGGCGCGACGCGCGCGATGGGTGGACTCAGTTTGGTTGTCATCGTCGACAATGGCGTTGCTCTTGCGTTTGCCTTTAATGCCGGTTTGTTGTCGCTCAGTGATGATATCAGTGCGCACGTTGTTTCCCATTCCGTCCTTGGTAGTGGCTTCGTTTTTGGTAAATTTTTGGGAGCTGCCGCTATCCGTGTCTTTTTCGGTGCACTTATCGTCGGAAACTTCTCGGCGGTTATCGTTGTCGATACCGTCTCTGGTGATGGACTCATTTTCGGTGCCGTTTCTTCGTTCATCGGCATCGCCGCCGCCAGCGTTGCCGGCCGTGGCGATGGAGGTGGGTTTTCCGGGAGACATCCTGTGGTCAAGCAGCTGTGCACAGCAGCAAAGTGTCGTGCACGCAGGGGACTGCGAGGTGTTGCAGGAGGCCTGGTAAGATTGCGAGGTTCTGGGAGCGGTGGCGGTGGATAGACAAACAAATTTTTGAAGGAAGCCTGCTTGATACTATGAGCCGGAGTAACAGATAGTCAAACCGTGGTTGGTGCTTGAGCTGGTTTCCAAAGTTCTCAGCGCTGGACAGAAGTTCAATACTTGCACGGGCGGTGGCTCCTTCTTTTGCAAAGCCGCCCATTACTGAATTTTTGCGGCTAAAACGCACGCCAGCGCGCTTTCCGCAAATAAACCGTGACTATAGGAAGCCATGGTGCCCATCTCGGATGTGCGGTGACTGTGCTTGAAAGCAAATTAGGAAGTGACTCTGGTTGAACCTGTGCTCTGGGTCACTGATTCTTCCTTGTCATTAAGATTCGCCTCTTGTTATGAATTCTCAGAAAACTTTTTCTTTCACTGCAAGCATGACTTGAGCATCATGATTCATGGTCTACGAGAGTCCAAACAAAGCTGACTGCCAAGTCTTGCAGTCAAAGCTCGCTCAGTATTATCACTTCTTCCCTTAGGCCACGGCTCTTGGCATTTTCTCGTCACCAGTGCGTAGATCCTTCCCGGCAAGCCTGACAGAGGAGATCATAGGTTCTTCATCACCTACTTTTTCTTTGTTTCGCTCCCGCTCCTTACTGACGGCTATATCGGCCGCTCATCTCACATCACCTGATCATGCACTGCGCACTTCCCTTCAAGAGATTCTCTAGAACACGTCACACTCGAAGCGCCATGGACACGTCAGAGAGCGGTATTAAAATCATTTACTGTACTATTCCGTGGTCGTGAGATGCGACTATAATTTACCGCGCATTTTCGTTGTCTCCCAAGGACATATTCATGGCTTACCGAACTTGAACCGTGGACAGAAATATCGAGCCATGGTTTTAAAGCGTCGCTACCAAAAGACCTGCTCGCAAGTCCTTGCAACTGTGTGACATAAATGGCAGCATAACTTGTCTTTGAACATGTTACAGTTTCATGGCGGGGCTTATGATCGAGAGGGTGTACTGCCACAGAATGACATTTTAAAGATGCTGCACTGGACAGCACGTCAGCCTACGAAGATTTCGACGTCAAACACATTTTTTCCATGAGCTCCTGTGTGAAGCTGGGTTCTAGGAAGACAAGGGAGATTGGAAAGTAGACGTTGGTTGCAAGCTGTCTTAATCAAACTGTTAGAGTTCGCATTGCAGCTGTCGCCGTCACCGTTGGGTGATGGTTGTGGAAAGTACGTGTGCATGAGCCACTGCTCACTGGATTACTCGCTAGATAGTAAGCAATTTCAACACTGATGAGCTTGTGCGATTCCCGGAGAGGGTATGATGGAATTGGAAATGGAGGCGCGTCGACCGCGCAGTTCACATAATAGCTTAATGGCCTGTGCCTTCAGAGAAGCGCGGCCGGTAGCAATGTTGACGAAGCAAACTAAAGATACATTAATACTGGCCTGACTTGAACGGTATTCTCCGCGATCAGCTAAATAGACACTCATTAGCTGTGGCTACCTGACGATGAATCTCCGTCCGGAAAAGCCGCACAGCACTACCAAGCAGCACGAAGCAGAACAAAGCTAAACGTATGCAACACCGGGCTGCCTGGCGAAGCCGACCTTCGGGGCGCTGGCCGTCGTCTGATCAAAAACAACGTACTGAGACTTCAAGAAAATCAAGCCGTAGATGGAGAAGCCAATGCCGGTGTTCTCCTGAATACCTCCGTAGCAGTTGTTGGACGCGTCAACAGCACCGTAGATGAGGTACGATCCAGGCATGGTGACAAGAGAGCCGCCGATGACGGTGCTGAAGGCAGGAGGCGTGCTGGTGCAAGGCACAATCCATCCACCGAAGTAAGCGCTCTTAGATGCACCGGGAATCTGAGCGTAGTAGGCCTGGACAACGTCTGTGGGCAGGTAAAAGAGAGAACAGCCCGTATCGACAATGCTCGATATAACCTTCGGGACGACCGGCCCAGATCCAATAGAGTAGCCTGTTCCGTTGAACCCCCAGAAGCCCGGCTTCGGCGTAGTCAGTACGTTAGTGTAGACGATGCTTCCAGTGTACGAAGTCGAATTGAGAAAACCGAAGTCGTATTTTCCCGCCTGTCCCTTCTTCATAAGGGCCGTGAAGATGGGCTTGGCGAGGGTGTTCTTCACGGTATCGAAGAAGGTTCTCTGGGGGGTGGGCCTGACGGAGTTGAGGCTGCTGAAAGCAAGGCCCATGACGCCATCGCTGTTGGTATCTTGGACAAAGAGGGACGACGCGCTTGTGGCTGCCTCGACGCTCTGCTTGGTTGCAGTCACTTCCCCTACCACGACTTTGTCGGCGTAGACAAGGCCAGACCCACCGCTGCCGTCGCCGTAGGTGATGCTCCAAGACTGCTGCGGCAGAAGGGTGCCCGACCTGGAAGGATTGTAGAGAGTCTGCCCGTTGGTAGAGCCGGGCGCCATGAGCGTGGAGAAGACCCATCTAGAGGGATGCATGTTAGCATGTTCGGCAAGCGAGTGTCGGATACGTACAAGTCAGAAGACCCGCTGTCAAGGTACAAGTTCAGCGTATCAGACCCCAGCGTGACGGGCGACAGGTACAGAGTGTCGAAGTTATCAGAAGGGCTCGCTGAAACCGAACGCTCGGAGAGGCCGGCAGCTTCAGCGGCAGCAGCCGAGTTCGCGACGGCTTCGGAGACAAAGTCGGGCACCTCTAGGCCATACTTGAGGTAAGTCCTCGCCATAGCCAATGGTCCATTCTTGAGGATCTGTCCTTTCGGGATCTGGTCAAGAGTGAAGGTCTCTCCCAAGGTGTCCACGTTTTGCGGAGCAGCGAAGACTGCCGCAACGAAGAGGGAGGGAAACAGGGCAGAAATGGGCATGGAAGGCATTTTTGCAGCTTCTGGAGGTGGATTCGAGAGGTTACCAAGAGCGCCGAGTGCTGAACCCAGCTATTTCAAACCAGGAAGACTTCAACTTATAAGCTTGTGCTTAATGAAGCACCGGCGGCAAAAATGGGGACTACCTAAAAAATCACGCTATTGCAGGGCGCTTGCTCGAAAATGTGAGGTGAATTACAGAATTCCAATTGAGTGCAGGTATTCGAAACCGTGAGGAACTGCTTGGCGCAGGGGACAAGCATAAGTTTCCATTCCAACGTTATATAGCGGACCACTAGCGCGAAGCTCTTTTGAACTGCAATGCCCGATGGCGATGAGAAACGGCCGATCGTCCGCGCTGAGGAAGCACGCTGGAGCGGCTGAGTGTCGGTAGATGCTGCAAGTTCATTTGCAACCGAACTCTGGCTCAATCAACACTTGATACTCAGGAGGTCGCCTACTACGTATAGTACTAGATTTGGTGGTGCCTGGGCCAGGGAGCCACGTGCCTGGTAGTGGGGACCACCGAATATGGGGACAACGGTCTCGTGCATTAGTACGGGCAAAGGGGAAATTCGACGCAATTAGGCAAGGGACCAATCCTTGATTCCTGAACGTCGGGTTGCCGACTTGGGAGCGAGATGCAGATGGAGCGAGAGGTCGAGCCGCTGTCGAGCTGGATAGAATGCAATCCCCGATCATCTTGAGATGACAGACGTGCCAAGTGTGCAGAGATGGAATGAAGGTGTAAGGGTCCGCAGGAGCAGCTGACGTTCAAACAGAGATGTCTGCGATCGCGGAGGACAAGGAGGGCGGTGCAAAGGAGTGACGGTGAATGTACAGACTGCGGGGTGAGCGGGCGAGTAGCGGAGTATTCTTCATTCTGCTGTGGGGAGATAATGGGGATGGAGAAGGGGCGCCAGGAACGGCACCGCGTTGGGCAAGCGCGGCGCGGCGGCAAGAAGCGAGAAGTCACGTGGGCGACGGGCAGCTTCAGGGACTCTCCGACAAATCCGACAATTCCGTAACTCCGCCCAAGAACCACCACTGACGAGACGTGCAAATGGACGAGCCTCTGCCGGCAGGTACTGTGCGCCTGCGCCGTATACACCGCTTGTTCACGTGCTGACCGCAGCCGCAGCCTCGCTCCGCGGCCCCAAGATCTCCAAGGCGTGCGAGGAATGCCGCAGGAGAAAGCAGAAATGCAACGGCCTCAGCCCATGCAACGTGTGTAGCAGGCGCAACACGGTCTGCTCGTACAGGTCCTTTATCCGCCGTCGCACTGGCCGCACTTCCACCAACCCTGCTCCGACCCCCGGCCTCCAGGTCGCACAGGAGCCCTCCAAGTCGGAGGAGGATCGCGACGTCACTGCCGACCGCGAGAGCAGCCATGGCGACTCTTCGGCTTTCTCGGAGGCCCCTCCGCGCTATCACATCTACAAGAACATCCGCGCTACTCATGTGCCCGCCGACTCACCCTCTTGCGTCTTGCAGCTATACTATGGCTCCTCCTCCAACTTCTCCTTTTTGCAACACCTCCACACCCACCTGACCGCTCACGAAGAGGTGCCCCACCCCGGCGCCCATGTCGAGGAGGTTCAGAATGGAAACGAAAGCATCGATGTTTACAAGTACCAAGGCCTTGCCTTTGGAAACACTCCCGGTCAGCGCGAGACCAATCCCATGTTTCTGAGGCATGAACTCGCCCGTACTTTCCTGCATAATTACCTCTCCACTGTCCATCTTCATCTTCCCTTTCTCTCCACCGAGCAGCTTTGCACCAATTTCGAGAGGCTGTACGGATATGGCGACGACGCAAAGATTGAACCGTCAGAGAGAGCATTGGTCATTGTCGTTATGGCAATAGGTGCTTGTCCTAGCCAGCACGAATTGTGGAGGAAAACGCTGTTAGCTCAAGCCCGGACAGAAGCCGAGTCCCTTCTACATGTCGTCAACCTGCGTGCTGTCCAAATTGCACTGCTCATGATAAGTCCCACCACTCAACTTGCCGAGCAACAATTGAGCTGACCTCTGAGACACGCATATTGCGAGTTCATTGTAGGAAACCCAAACTCGAGCTACCTGTACATTGGCAGCGCTATTCGTAAAGCATTTGCGACGGGCATGCACAGAGGAAGTCCGACCAGCCGCCAGTCCCTCACGGAGTCTTCTGAAGCAAGTCTGACCTGCTGGAGCCTATTCTACTTCGAAAGGTTTGTATTCACCGATTTGCTGCACCGCCGGTCAAGCTCCCTCTAACGCCCTTCCCTCTAGTCTTATATGCTCCGGACTCGGGAGACCATCGTCGCTTTCGCTACAGGACATTGGGCTTTCTCAACCAGAACGCCCATCGTTCATGTCAGCGCTGGTTACAGTTTCAGAACTATTACGCAGCGTCCAGCATTTTTACAACCATCACGACTCATCCGTCAGCGCGGATTTAAAACATGCCCATCGCATCCGCAACAAGCTGCGTAGTTTCGCCCAGACAGTCAAGGAAGATCTCGGCTTCAGCCTCGGGCTCCATCTCGGGACTGAAAGAGATGAGCACTTCGTCACCCGCGCGGTCATTTCTTACTGTGAGTATTGTACCTTACTCATATGCTACTCCTGTACCGTTGCTCCTCGACGCACCTTCCACTATGCCAGCACGGTGGGTTGTAGAAGGTTTGATCCCTCTAAGTTCCGCGGAGGACGCTACACTCTTCCTACTTACGTAGGTAGTAGAAGTGCATGCCACGATGTCTTTGTATAATTTTCAATTTACATCTACATCCTGGCGCTTGCTTCAGCTGCCCGTATGGAGTAGTGTATGTCCGGTGAGGCAGATCTGGGGAGGGCAAATTCTTTTCCAACCAACCGTGCCAGCTGCCCAGCTTGCAACCACACCATGACCATCTGCTCGACAGCACAAGACTTCCAATAAGCGCCGCAGCTTCATTCAGCTAATCGCAACAAGTGTATTTCTACACGCTTCTTCTCACGTTTCGTCCTTTCCTACTTCTCTTCGTCGAGCTGAAGAGACGTGGTGAAGCCGAGGGAAAAGACAACGATTCAAAATCCAACCCTTTCAACATCCCCCCATTGTTGGAGGCTTGTGAGCACACTGTAGATGCGGCTCGCTCGATAGTGATGCTAGGTGAGATTGTCTTCGCGACCGGACCTGGTGCCGAGGTAAGCCTAATGATCAATACCCTTGTGGAGTAAGAGCTGACGGATTCAAGGGCGTTTACAACAATTGCTTCTTTCTTGAGAGTGCATGCTTCGTGTTGATACTAGCTGCACTTCATGATAGAAACGCCACTCGTCGCCACATTCGATACATCAACCGCGGCATTCGCGCATTGCGACAGATCCACCCACGAGAACCTATTGTCAGCATAATTGCAGCAATTGATGAAATGCGCGGCAAGGTCGAAATGCTGACTGGTTTGACCGAACCCATTCCTCAAAGCATGGAAGGTTTTCACGGACTACCAGGTATAAGTGGATCCGAGCAGCCAAAATACGTTGGCGGGGATGGCATATCCGCTGCTTCCGCACCCGGAATGGTGCCTGGTACAGACCCTTGTCAACCAGATTTGGAGACGCCACCGGGCTTTGGCTCGTTCGAGCAACGTGCACCAAGCGTTTCGAGCGACGTTCTGGATGCCTCATGGCCTTCCATGGATTGGAACTTTGACCTGTCCAATCTCGACCTGGAGTCGTTCGTTTCGGTCATGGGGAATCAACAGGATGGAAACTTTGGTTTACTCTAGGTTGCGCTGCCTGTTTTAGTTCAAGCTTGCTGTGTGGTCTTAGTTTTTCAAAAACGGGCTCCAGCACCGAATAATGCGTAATGCATAATGTATCCCGCTTCGCAAACGCTGGGACTTGGACAACAACGATGTCATGATTAATACTACTACGAGATTGGCACCCCCAGCAGGTCCCGGAAAATTGAGCCAGGTAGAAGTCAGGCAGTACTTCCTCGCGGCACTCGCTGAATGGAAGGCACACCCGGACCAAATTCTTGGCGCCCGTGGTTTCTCTACAACTGCGCATAGGAACATTTTCCAACAGGTCAACGGCGAAGTCTGTTCACACATTTTTACGACCCTGAAATCCTCTACGACATGCCCTTTTGCTCACCTATTTCTTGACCTATGGAACCATGGAACGCTCGGAGTATACGCCGCTCACCTTGCCAAGAAGCCTGTACTTCGAGCACTGCGCCTTCTTCTTCCTCCAGCCTTATGCCTGCTCAGACCGCCAACCAGCATGAGAGGCAGGCTGCTGGAGATGATCCGTGAGACAAACCGAGTGCATTTTGGCGCTCGTGCTCTCCGTTAATGCGGCATCAGACTTGTATCACCTACGCCTAGTCAAGGCACATTTATCAGCCGGTCTAGTGTCGCTCTATGCATCTGGGCGTTTCTCTTCGTTGTCATTCGGTGCGGTATCCGTCCGATCGCGGTCTCGCACTTCATCAATTCTCATCGTTTTGCGCAGCCTGTACGTCCGATGCAAGGTTTCTGGAGTCCGCGGTCCAGACGATTACTTTATACTCGCTGCTATGGTATGACGCCGAATGCCCACTTCTTCTGGAAATTTTTCTCAACCCCTTCAGCTATTTTGCATAATTGCAACGGCAATGATGCTGGCACAGGTTGCCAGTGGCTGGGGAAAGCATGCTTATGAGTTGCCCATAAAGCAACTCAACAAGTCCCAACTGGTGAGACTTCTTCGAGCAATCTTTATGCTTATCGGGCGCATATTACCTAAGTAACTGATCACGAACCAGTACCGATGGGTCTTTCAACTGACATCTTTCTTCACCATCTTGTGAGTCTCAATGAGTCATGAGCACCCCACAATCAGCTAAATACCAACAGCGCCATCCACTTATCCGTCTGCTGCTTAATTCTACGTATCATGCGTGGAGCGGCAACATTTGGGAAGGCGTGCCGTCGTTGTGTTTGGGGCGTCATAAGCTTCGTCACCATCCGCTTTCTTATCAATATAGCTGTAAGCTTCATACATCATCACCAATTATGCTGCTATTGACTTTAGCAGGTACATATCGCTCAATGCCAACCTGTCCGTCGTTTCTGGGAAGTGCAAAATCAACCAAAAGGCTGCATCGACATTGGCCTCTGGGTCATGGTCACCAGTTACTTGAACACACTGACCGACATCCTCCTTTTCCTCCTCCCGGTCCCACTCGTCTACAAGTTGCAGATGCACATCAATCAGAAGCTGGCAATCGCTGTAATGTTTCTGGCGGGCCTCATCCCGGTCGTCGCCTCCATAGTTCGGAACGTACATGTCACGCAATCTTACATGGACCGAGGGAACTGGATCACAAGAGACACATCTTGGTGCGTGTTTCCTCTCATTACCAATTCCTAGCCTTAGTTCTCAACTCACATCAACAACGTTCGCCAACACCCAATCAATCGACCGTCCTACCTATATACCTGATAGCTAACCTCAGAACACCACGCAGGCGCTGGGCCCTGATCCCCCTCTGGTCGCAAGTCGAAACCACCATCGGCATCGTCGCCGCCTGCATCCCAACGCTCAACCCGCTCATGAAAATCATCTTCCGCCGCCTGGGCCTCCACACCTCCAGGACGAACACCAACGGGAACAACACCAACGCCACAATCCCGGTGAACAGTAAATCGCCTGCCTCTCAGAACAGCCGGTCCCTTGACATCAATAACGGCCGCCACTACCAGCAAGACGACCGCACGACCACGCTGGCGACCAGCGTCGACAACATAGCAGCTTCTTACCTCTACCGCCGCCGCAGCTCGCACCCGGCAATCGACTCGGACCTCGAGCTCGGCGCCGTGGACCTACTCGATCCCAGCAGCAGCAGCAGCGATGGTGGTGGCGGCGGCGGCGACAACCGGCCGACAATGAACGTCGGGATCGAGGGAGAGACTTTCTACCCCTTCCGCCCGCCCCTGCTGCACACCGACGACAACGGCGACGACGAAGACACCATGCTGGACGCCATGTCACCCTTCTCAGACATCAGCTTGGAGAACTACTTCCAGGCTCACATGTGGGGGAGCAGGCGGCCCAGCTTCAAGCGTCGGAGTCAGAGGAAGAAGAGGCGGGCGGCGGAGGGAGAGGGTCGTCTGACGGCATCGGAGAGCTCGTCGTCGAGGCGGACAACGGCGGCAGGAGAGCTGCTGCCAACAACGACGACGACGACGACGGAAGAGCCGCCGGTGATGATGGCGAGAGAGCGCCAGCAACGGCTGCTGCTGCTGCAACGAGCGTCGCCCCCGCTGCCGCCGCTACGCTTCGTGCGACGGGAGACGCCGAGGATAGCGGCGTTAACGTGCTGTTCGTCGCCTTCGGTTGCTTTGCCGTCGTATTGCGAGGTGGGGCAGAAACGGACTGGCGGTGTCGGTGGTACAGATGATGGTGGTGGTGCTGCTGCAGGCGCGGGCAACGCGTCGTCGGGGCACGACAACGACGGGAGTGGTGATGGTAGAGATGTCGTGAGGAGTAGGAGGAGCAAGAGCAGTTTCAGTTCAGCGGATGGGTACTACAAGCGGTGGTGTCGTTCGCGTCTGACGAGAAGTGAGGGCGCAGCGTCGGCGGTGGTTATGGTGTGAATGCGGCTTCTTCGCTTTTACGCGGCCTTTTGGACTCTTCCATTAATTATGAATGTGTGTTGTGCTCCTGCACCCGCTGATTCCTGCAAGCATTCCTCGGTGGGTATCACAGACGACTTTCTTGCTTGCTAAAAGTGAAGAACAGAAGAGCCATTACATGATCCGAACCCGCCCACACCTGCAGAGAGAGGCTGCAGTCTAAATTACGCAGTGAGGGTGCGCGTGCATGGATCAATCTCTCCTTTTCCTCCCGAATCAATCATCAACTGCCCGCGGTTATAAGGGAACTGTTAGCATTATTCCTCTGTATGGCTTTTATTCAATTGATTTTTGCCTACTCTAAGTAGTACCTGGGATGTTGTTGTGATTCTGGTGTGTTTTTAATTTTCCCTTCAGTGGCCCTCCAGCACGCCTGAACACCTTGCTAGGACGCATCAAAGAAGAACAAAAGAAGTAAAACGGACAGTACCCAAGGATCATGATTCTGAGAAATCACAAGCCTTCATTCGGGCCATGTCTTCAGAACCAAAAGGAAAAGAAGAGTATGAGATCCGCCAGCCGATCGAGTAATAATCGGCATGGCATTATTCGGACCAAGACAAAAGGGGAAAAAAAGGAAGACAAGAAAGGTGAAAAGGGAAGTAGAGAGGCGGTTGGATATCGAGGGCCAGTCTTGAATAAACGGACCATGCCCCAGCCCAGCCATGAAGAGGTGTGTTTTGACGACAAGAGGAAGAGGAAAGAGCTTCAGCTTCTCACATCCCGCCTTCTTCCTCAAGCATTCTCGAACCACGCTTCTTTCACGTGGACGCAAAGGCTATCAACGGAACCTTCGTCGTCACAGTCCTCGCCGGTCAGACCCAGCTCTTGGCGCACATCGGCCCAATACCAGAAAATGCGACTACCGCCACCGCCGCTGCTGCTAAGGCCGCGCAAGTCTTCAATGTAGCCGACGTTGAGAGGAAGATCGGAGAGGTGCTTGATCAGCGGCTGGCGGTACTTGTTGCGTTCGGACTCCGGCCAATCGTAGAAAGCGACATAACGGGAGAAAAGCGAGACGGGTACGAAGCGGATACCCGTGCGACCTTCCAGGAACCGGCTATTATGGGAGAGAATGTGTGGTTAGCAAGATGACGCTGTTCAAGAACGTGATTTGGGCCATGGAGTATTTGATTGAAGGATGGGAGGGGACTGTGGCAAAATAATAGTGAATCCTCGCCCATTTGCTTCATTGCCAACTGTAAGAGGAAGCGCGGAAAGGAAGGCATTGAAAGGGCGGGAGAAAGGTGTTTCGGGAAGAACGGCTTACACAATCTGTGTCACGTTGAGGGCTCTGAAGCCTCTGTATGCCATGTAGCAGTCGTCGTTGCGACCCTTCGGGAAGTCTTCCTCCGCACTTGAGATATCGGTTTCCTTGCGTAGTAGCCCGGCGACCCTGGCGCGGTGCACGATGCGACCGATGTCGTGGTTCAGCTCCGACTCGTGCTCGAATACGAGCGGGTGGCCGGTCGCATCCTCACAAATCATCTCTTTGACCTGACGGATGAGCGTGCGGAGAAGCAACTTGCAGGTGGCGA
Source organism: Lasiodiplodia sp. COLG20 (assembly GCA_009801085.1). Taxonomy (NCBI): domain Eukaryota; kingdom Fungi; phylum Ascomycota; class Dothideomycetes; order Botryosphaeriales; family Botryosphaeriaceae; genus Lasiodiplodia; species Lasiodiplodia sp. COLG20. The sequence goes on along the minus strand of VNWV01000021.1, from coordinate 40,264 downwards.
CTATGTGATTGCGGTCCTCTGTGATGATGGGTTTCGGGTTGCCGTCGAATCGCGCGATGAGTTTCTTGATCCGAGACGCAGGAAGACCAGCGGTGAGCTCGTACATGCCAAACACCACATCTTCCTTCGCCTTGCCCTCAGTGTCAGTACTACTACCCGCGATGCTGTTGGTTGAGCTGGAAGAGTCGCTGTGGTTACTGTCCTGCTGGATCGTGAGGGCCTGTCTTGCAAGGTCAACGTCTTCCGACGATACGCAGACAGAATGGAAGTTGTTGTCGATGCAGAGGCTGCGATGGCGAAGCTGAGCTTGGGCGGCGATGGCGCTGCGGATCTCTTGGGTACGGAAGCCCTCCTTCGCGATCTTCAATATCGCGTTCAAAAGTTTTATGTTCCACTCTTCGACCGGAGCAATGGCTGAGTCCTCGCTGTAAGCGCCAGTGATTGTCGTAGGCTTCTTGGGACACGAGCTCTTGCGGGGCATGATCGAACTTGGGATAAATGACTCGACTGGAGCGAATTGGCGGATCGCTGCTAGCAGGCGCTCGTGGGAATTCTTGGTGGTTGCCATAGTGGCCAGGAAGATGAGTTCGCTGGAACGTGTGGAAGGAAGGTGAGAGAGAATGTGTAGGTGGCCCGAGTGAGATGTCAGGCAGGTGAGGTGCGACGCGATCAAGTGGAGGAGTTGGGGAGAGGTGGGCAAGTTTAAACCAAGAGGTTGACGACTCCAATCTGCTGACCGATATGACGAAGTTGCCCCGGGCAACGGAGGGCTTTCAGTCGCATATGTGGACTATGCAAAGTGAGTGGACTGCCTGACATGCTTTAGTCCATCGTGGTGAGTGTGTATGCTTGAAGTGTTGATGGTGAATGTAATTCAGCACGTGACCGTTCCCTTCTTGGGCGGGCAAATATGAAGGCATTAAAAGCGATTTCAGCCAAGTGGTCCGTGTCATCTGTCGGGTTTGCTGAGTATCGGTGGATTACATGTGTCCTGCATAGCAGAGTGGAACCGGCCTGTCACCGCGGTGCTGGCTGTTCCCCCTGTGGATTCCCATCTAAAAAGAAAAGTAAACGGTGCTCTCGAGTGTGAAAGATCCCGCACGGACCGGAAACCAGAAGGCTCCGCAGTGCTTCTGGCGATCGCCCCTCGGGTCGTTGAACGCAACTTGAGCAAAACAGGGAAAAACCAACGCCGTATTTAAGGTAGTTGTGATCCCACAGATGAACGGGAATAACAGTTCTCCCCCCATTTTTTAATTGCCCACTCTTCCTCGACCGGTTTTCGAACTTGAGCTTTTTGATATGCGTCCAACATGCGGTTTTTATTGCCTACAGACATGTCACTGTTTTTGAAGAACATCGTTGGCCCATAACACATATAACACTTCAGCCTAATCCACACGAACTATTTCAGTAGGGTACAAGAAATTCATGAATGGCTTCTCTACAGCAAAGATTACTCAAGGACTAATAGTCGTCCTTCCTGCTAGCACCGCCATAGCTGTCATCCCGCCCATACCCGCCCAATGCCTGCCTGTCCTGATCAGCATCCGTCCGACCATAGTCATTATCGCGGCTGTTAGTGGAAGCATAGCGGTCCTCAACCTGCGTGCGCGAGGAACCGAACGCATCGTCGTCCCGACGGCTGGAATCGTAGGAGCTGGTGGTCTCATCACGGCGAGTGCTCGAGCCATATGAGTCGCTGTGACCACCACCGCGTCCAAACGTGTCTTCGTCTCGGCGACCGGTGCCATATGATTCGGCTCCGTGGTCGCGGCGGGCGCTCGAACCGTAGCTATCCTCATCGCGGCCGTAAGCGTCGTCCCCGCCGCGACCAGCGCCGGACGAGCCGAACGCGCCTTCCTCGCGCCGCGATGAAGTCGAGCCGTAACTGTCGTTGCCGTGGCCGCCGAACCCAGCAGCCTCGCGCTTCGCGGCACCCTTCTCCTCGAGCTTGTCGCTCTTCAGGACGCTGCCGGCCTTCTCCATCAGCTTGCCGACGGTCGAGTCTGTTGCACACCGTACGTCAGCTTCATTTCCTTCATAACTCGCTCCTTGTCGCCATCTCTTCTACCCAGTCTCTCTCTCTCTCTCTCTCTCTCTCTCCGTGAAGATGAAACAAAAAGGCCAAACTCACCACCTTTTCCCTCACCACCGTCGCTCCTACCGAAGCTCCCCGTCTTATTGCCGAATCCCGCGCCGCCCGTCGTCCCGCTGCCGTAGCGCTCGCTCCCGCCCGAGTACGCGCCGGTCTCCCCGTGCGAACCCGTCCTGAGGCCGGAATTGTCGTACTCGTCGCGATCGTAGCCGCTGGACGAGGTCTTGTTGCCGAAACCCGCGCCGCCGGTCGTGCCGGAGCCGTACTCGGTGCTGCCGCCGGAGTAGGCGCTGCGGTCGTTGGAGCTACCCGTGCGCAGGCCGGTGCGTTGGTTGTCGTTGTCGTCGTCGCCGTAGCCAAGGCCGCCGCTGGTGGTGCCGGAGCCGTAGCGGGAGGTGTCGTCGTAGTCGGACTGGATGAGAAGTTGTGAGTTTGTGTAGAGATTTGGTGTGCAAAGGCTCTTACCATTGTATTGATTTGATGTCTCTTTGCTTTCTTTTGTCTTTTCAAAAAGCAGATATACTTGTTCTGATTTGAAGGAAGGGGTCTGTCTCTTTAAGAGATGTAAGGAAACGGGACGGCATATATATAGCAGAATTGGATCACAATCAGGTTTGGATATCGCAGACACATCGGGTAAATCAGATGCATCTCAGCTGGGATGGTCCTCATGTCTCGGACTAATGCATGCAATAGGGAGCCACATGGTGGAAGCACGGCCGACTGTTGGATAGCTTTCAGCTAGATTGACCCCATGTATCCCCGCACTTGTTTTGTCCCTGCTGAAGACCGAGCATTGCCAGGTTTAGTGTTGCGGACGCCATCCGCGCTTGCGTGCTTCGGGCCTGGCCAGGCCATTCTCACGCCAGAGAAGGGTCCAAGCGGGGAAGGGAGCAGCGCCATGACGATGAAGGCGTGAACCTGGTAATGCAATTTGTGGCTGCCGTGCCGCTTCCACTGGACAAGGCTCTCCTCCGCTGAGGATAGGTGCTGATCGCTGATAACGCAGAGACATGGGCGAGTGAGGGGCAGCCTGGTTACATCATCCGATAGCCCCACAAAGAAATGGCTTTCACAATCATCTTCGCAACGAACGGCACTCAATTTACTGGATAGTGGAAGCCTTTGTTTGGACTAATTATCGATTCTCCACTTACGCCCGAGCAATTGCGCCAAATACGCATGAAAGAGCTTGCATGCTTGTAATGGCGCAAGCTGGCAGCCACTATGACCCTTGTACAGCTGAAAGGTGTGGCTCGTGCCTCGACTACCAGGCACAGCCACTTGCGGACCATCCGTAAACGCCTTAAATGCAGAGTACCCGGAACGCCTGTCGCTTCTCCAAATAAAATAATGACCAAATTCTTCGGGATTACCGCACGTAGCGACTCTAGAATCAATCATCAGCGCGCTGTTCAGCTCTCGTGGGAACGACCGAAACTTACCATGAAGCGCTTGTGGAAGTCGGAGCGGAGAAGGTCGTTGACGAACTCCTTAGGCTTCTTATCATCGACGCCGCGTGCTTGGTTCTTGAAAACCACATCGTCGTCCCAGCGGCGCTTGACGTTGAAGTCCTTAGGGTTGAGCAGAGGGTTACCGCGGGCGATTTCGAATTCGCGGGCCTCCTGTTCCTGCTCGGCCTTTTCAGCCTCCTCCCTGGCTTTTTGCTCGGCGCGCTCCCGCTTGATCTTCTCCAGCTCGCGCATCAGCTCGGCCGTTTCGTCTTCCTCGTCATCGTCATCTTCTTCCTCGTCGCTGCTTTCGCTGCTAGAGCCATCTGAATCTGCATCTACATCCCGTGCCTCCTCTAATATGAGCCGGCGTCTTTTCGCTTCCGGTGTCTCGTCCTCTTCCATTCCATCTTCTGCCGGTGCATCTTCCAGTTGCCGCTTCGCGGTGGCGGGCGCATCGTCATCATCGTCGTTGGGGACGGGGACGCCCTTCTTCTTGGCAAAGTGTGCGGCTTCGGCCTTGAGGAGCTCTGCGCGTAGATCACGTTGCTCATCCGCGACACCGCCCTGACCCGGTTGGCGGGTCTTAAGGGTCATATGCGCCGGGAGCAGGCGCTGGTGGTAGGCTGGCCCACGGAGGGCATCCTTGCCTCGAGCCTGCGAGAACTGTTAACAATGACCTATCGTGAAGTTATGGATGCTTATGCGTACCGGGTCAAACGTGGGTCTGTGGGCAGTAGTCATGGTGTGTGGAGAATGCGGGACGGGAGTTGGTGGTGATGTTGATTGAGCTCTCTGCGCGCCGCCGCGAAATGCACGAGCGGCAGGCGCCAAGGAAGAAGATCGGCGGATTTTTCGCCGACGCGCCAAGGCAAGCTCCGTCACTCTGCGGGCGCGATCCCAGAAGTTTTGGATGAGCTGCGCAAACAACCTCTCACCCCGCTATTTTTCCCGATATCATGCCTCGTGAAGCGGAACTTTCGCTCAATGAGCGCGAGTTCATTCTCCAGGCCCTTGGCGAAAACATTCGCCTCGATGGCCGCGCCTTCGACGCCTTCCGCGACCTTGAATTGACTTTCGGCGATGAGTACGGCGTTGCTGATGTCCGTTTGGGCAAGACTAGGTGCGTTTACCCAGCCCTGCTGCCAGTAAAAAGTCTGACACTACCTCTAGAATACTGGTCCGCGTCTCCGCAGATGTTACGGCACCTTTCGCGGACCGCAAATTCGATGGTGTCTTCAACATCAGCACTGAGTTCTCACCAATGGCCTCGCCCGCCTTCGAAGTAGGCCGGTACGTCGACCGCGACATGCCACACCCGCTTCCCAGCCGCAAACACCCTAACTGAACATACAGACAGGCAGACGGAGGCTGAGGTTATCCTCTCGCGAATCCTCGAAAAGGCCATTCGCCGCAGCGGCGCCCTCGACACCGAATCCTTATGCATCGTCGCCGGCTCGAAATGCTTCTCCGTACGCGCCGATGTGAATATCCTCGGCCACGACGGGAACCTCATCGATGCTTCCTGCATCGCCATCATCGCCGCATTGCAGCACTTCCGTCGCCCGGACATCGCTGTGGAAGGAGAGAAGGTCACGGTCTTTAGCCCGAGAGAGCGCGAGCCAGTACCACTCTCGATGCTACACCATCCGCTCTGTGTCACTTTCTCGTACTACAACAACGGAGAAACGATGCTGGTGGACGCTACGGCGGCGGAAGAGCAGGTGCGCGAAGGCGAGATCATCATCACGATGAACAAATTTGGCGAGATCTGCCAGATCGCAAAGTATGGAGGCGTACCTGTCGACCCTTTGGCAATCCTGCAATGCAACAACGTGGCACTCAGCAAAGTGCAGACAATCACGAAATACATTCAGGGCAAATTAGAAGAAGACGGCAAGAAGAGAGATAAGGGAGGCTTGATGGCGGAGCTTAGCGCTGAGAACGCGAGATGATGTTGCTGAAGGGTCCATGGCGCACATATTCCAAAAAGGCGGCTGATCATATGAGCTGGAAATTTATCAGATGAGACGGTCATCCCGAGAAGGAAGCGACGAAGAGGATGCACAACCGCATGCTCTAAGACAACGGAATCCTGCGGACGATGCACGTTTCGGTGTTTTCAGACGGATGTCCATGCCCGGCGGCGGTTGCTCCGCAGGGGCTCAGCAGCCTTTACGCATGCAGAGAAGCAGCGGAGAGAATTGCTCACACCACCTCCGAATAGGCAATGCAGAGAGCTAGGGTAAAATTCAAATCATGGCTTGGCGGAAGGCTCTGTCTCCGTTTCCGCGACCAACTAGGCCGTTTGATTAGTAGTTTCAACAGTCCAGATGCGCGCGTCGCGTGAGTCGCGACCTGACGATGCTTATACGTACGTTCAGGGGTCTGAGTAATCTGCGTCTGAGCCACACAGCCACGCAGGAACGCCCATCAGATGCAATTTGAGTTCGCCCGCATATTCTGACTTGCATGCTCGCTTCGACCCGCCTCTCGCCGTTACATGGTATCGTTTGCCGTTTAAGGGTCGGCGAAACGGCTCGGCAGGGGCGGTCGACCGGCATACGTCATCATGAACAGCTCAAAGGTAGCTGCGGCTACGCCCGTAATCCTTGTCATTGACGATGATGATGTTTTAACTCCGAGCTCTTCCAAACCACACCCGTTCCAGGCCTTTCCATGACTCGGATCTCCCCAGACCCCGTCCCGGTGCGACTCGAGCAGTTATATACATAAAAAGACCATAGCCTTTCCGCCGTTATTAGCTTGCAAATCGAACCGCTTCTCTCAACAGAAATATCAGCCATGGCTTCAAAGCTCATTCCGTCGAATCCGGAAGCTGTCACGGTCATTCGTGAGGTCGTGCCCGGCACCATCGTCACCAGCTCCGCACCTTTCCTTCGCTATGGTCGTATCAAGATCGGCGGCAGAGGCACAATTGGTGCGTTAGTTCTTGTTTGAGTTTACCTTTTGCGATGCTAACTTAGGTTCACGCTCAGTTCGTATGCAGAATGGAGCGCTCGCCGTCTTCTCACCAACAGCGCTCACAGAGGAGCTGAAGAGCAAGGTAGACTCGATGGGCGAAGTCAAATACATTACTGCCCTCGACTATGAGCACCACATCTTCCTGGGGCCCTGGTACAAGGAGTACCCCAACGCAAAGGTCCTGGGCCCCGAGGGTCTTCCCGAGAAGCGCCAGAAGCAGAACAACGAGAACGTGCCCTTTGCCGTGGTGTTTGAGCCGAGCAAGAAGCACGAGATCAAGGTCGACCCCGAGGTACGCATGACTTGCCCATTCCGAAGTGCGTGTCGCACAGCAGCTAACTGGGCCAATAGTTCGACGCTGAGTTTGAGTACGAATATGTCCACGCGCACGCCAACAAGGAAATTGTCTTCAACCACAAGCCCACGAAGACGCTGATTCAGGCCGACCTTATTTTCAACATGCCTGCAACCGAGCAGCACAGCAGGCTCGGCGGTGACGCACAGCCGGGTTTCCTCACCAAGTTCTTCTCTCTGTTCACGAACCTGCAAGGCGAGGCCATCGGCCACAGGAGGTTCCTGTGGTATATGGCCAGCAAGCCCGACCGGGCAGCATTCAACGAGAGCGTGGCCAGGATCAACTCGTGGGACTTTGAACGCATGATCCCGTGCCATGGTGACGTGATTGAGAAAGAGGGCAAGACGGCGTTTCAGAAGGTCATGAAGTGGCACCTGGACGCTGCGCTCAAGAAGCAGTAGGCAGGGGTGTTGTAGACGACATGGCGGGCGGTGAGGGGGTGCAGAGCTTGTTCGGGCGTTGGCGGGAGAGAGTTTCGCGGCGGGGAGGCGGCGTGTGTGGTCCTAGTGTATACCCAGCATGAGAGGCGGTGAAATTGATGCATTTCCTGTGTTTTAAAAGTTGTTGAATTTTATGGTGATCATCACCACGGCGGGAGCTGACTGACGCTCCGACACCACCGGCGGCCCGCGTCCAGCTGTTTGCGCTTGAAACGCCGGCCGACGCGTGGACCGCTCCGTCAACCTCCCAACACCATGAATACACAGCTGCCATGGACTTTGTACGGCCTCCCGACGGCTTCTCCCCGCGTGCCCCCGGACTCTGCTGACCCTCTCTGCCACAGTGGACGCGGTTGATCGGTGGCTCTGGCGCGCAGAAGCGACGCTCAACCGCCAACGACCCGCAGCAGCGCCTGGCCCGCTTCAAGCGCGTCTATAACCAGATCTTGGTGCGCTGCCCCTTTGCATTATCTCCACGAGCTCTTCTCTGACCGCCGTGCAGCAAACATGGCAGAAGTCGGCTCAGTTGGCCGGCGACTGGCCCGCCCTGGACTCCCTCCGTTCCCATTTCCAACGCCTGACAGCCATCCTCAACGAAGAATCGCGCTCGCCCGCGCCGCACCTCTGTCTTACCTTTGCCGCTAGCTCTCACATCTTCTCTGCCATCTCAAAGATCGCCGCCACGTCGCACAATGAGGCCCTGGTCAGGGAGGCGGTGGGCTTCTTCAGCGCCCTCATTGACAGCGAGGAGGAGGACTTCCTGGCCAACGGCCGCTTCGCCGAGGCCCTGATGTCCTTCATCTCGCGCATCGCGAGCTCCCAGAGCCTGGTCGTCGGCGAGGACACGGATGCCGAGATCGTGGAGCTGCTGTTTGGCATCGCCGCCAAGATCAGGCTGGAGCCGGAGCTGCTGCCCGTGTGGTTCAGCTCGACGGGCAAGGTCGACTCGGACGGCGGCATGGTGCAGCAGGTCGGCTTCGCAGGCGTTATCCGCAAGGAAGACTTCCCCCTTTGCTACCAGCTCATCGACCACGTCCACCACGAAGGCCGCATCGGCGACTTCGCCCGCACCGGCCTGCTATACATCTTCGAGACGTCGTCAAAGTCGCACGACCTAGAGCAGTGGATTGTCGAAAGCGACTTGGCTACCCTCATGGCAAGCGGTCTCGGTGCGCTGTACAGTCAGCTGAGCAGGAAGCTGTCCATCGTCCACCCCAAGGACGATCTCCCCATCATCCTTCAGCTGTCCGACTATCCCGAAGTCGAGAAGGCCATCAACGATTCCGAGAATGTCTTTTCGGAAGACTTCAAGCTTCACATGGATACCTTCTTGTCTTATTTGGCGTTCTGGCAGGACGTCCTTGAGCATTGCAGATCGCCCGACGTCAGGCAAACTTTGATTGATCATTTCCAGGTTCTCTTTCTGCAGCAACTACTGTAAGCTTCCACAGCCCTAGCGTGGCTATGTACTGCTAATGAACTGATAGATACCCATCCCTCTTTGAGTCCTCCGACGTGGACGGTGGATCCGCTGTTGCCGTTCTCAACTACTTGAGGCGCATCCTCGATGCGCTGGACCACCCAGAACTCGTCCATATGATTCTGCGCTACCTGCTGGCCCTCCCAGATGAGCAAGCCGGCCGTCCGAGATCGAGAAGCGTCAAGAAACGAAGGTCGACCCTCATGCTGCTCGCCAAGCCCAATGACAAAGAACCAGAGCTCAACCCGTCTCTTTTCAACCTGGTGGATCTTCTCTTGAACTGCACCCAGTCACGGAATCACCAGACGGTTGCTTCTGCGCTGAAATTGGTTTCTACAATCCTCAGCAAAAACCACAAGTACGCCACTGGAACGCTTGTCAATGTCACGGAAGTCCACAACAAGGATCCCCTCCGGACTGTTGGAGCTTTGCATGCAGAGATTGAGAGCTACCTTGACCTTGCTGAGAACATGGTTCCTGGATCCGATATCAACAGAGAGTATGAGTCTTTCTTGAAGGATGTTCTCAACCTCTTGGAAGCTCACCCGTGCTCGATGAAACACCTCTCCCTTCACGGATTGAACCTCCCGAACCAAGCTGCTGTGGATTACCTCCACGCGGAAATACGCAAGGAATCCACCATTCACCACCTGACGGCTGGAGACGCCCTGTTCAAGTCCTTGATGGGCATCCTTTCTAACTTCTTCACGAACAATGTCGAAACGAATCTTAACCTTACAGAAGCTATTGTTAATCTTGCGACATGCCCTAATCTGCGATTGGAGGGCTGGCTTGCTGTTGAGCCGACGAGTTATCAGTTCAATCCCAACGAGAACTTCGACAATGAAGACGAGGACCTCAAGGATGTCTTCCGAGCCCGCCGCAAGCCTAAATGGACCCCTCATGGCGCCCCTGCCTTGATGGTTGCCCTCAACAACCTCCAAGAACAGATTGAATGCTTGCGCGAACAGATACCGGACTTCAACCAGCACGTTGCGAACCGCAAGCAGGCCTTCCGTGTGCACGAGGAACTCAACGAAGCCATGCGCTCCACTGCCAACTTCCCGCCACCAACGCCACTAGGTCCGCCCAAATCTTCGCACGGCGAAGCTCCCAGCGGCCCCGGCTCGTGGACACCACAGTTCCAGAACATGCTCGAAGGCACCATCAGCCCGCTTCGCTCTCAATCGCCACGTGGCCGCGCGCACACTATTCAGCCAACGGTCCGCCTTTCACCCGCGCCAAAACAGCCCCGTCTGGACGCGCCGAGCTTGAGCCCGAGTCCACATCCCTCGACGTCGAGGTCGCCGGTCAGGGGTAGCGCGAGAGGAGTCAGTCCGGTGAAGCCGCCGATTGTCATTCCTGATCCCCGCAGGCCAAGCCTCACATCCACGGTGCTGAATGATGTGAATGATGCAGCGAATGCCGAAATCCTAAAGAAGATCATAAGGTTCCCATTGAAGATGTCGGAGGCAAGGAAGAAGAAACTGCAACAGCAGAATCTGATGGATAAGGCGCTGCCCGCGCTGCCAAAGGAACAGCCGCTGACGGAGGTCGCGGAGGAAAGCGAAGCGAAGGCGGAGGGAGCTAAGAGCGAGGCGGAGAAGGACGGCGCAAAGGTGGATCGGGCAGCAGACGCCACCACTGCCGCCGACTCAGGGGTAGAAGGAACGAAGAAGGACGCGAAGGATGGCGATGCGCCGGAGGCTAAGAGCACGGATAGTGCCGCCGCCGCCGAGCAAAGCAATGGCGCTACGGCTACCGAATCCACTTCCAATGGCGACACGGAAGCTTTCCCTGCGCTGGAGGACGAAATGCTGCACAGCGAGCCCTTCCCCGAGCTGCCCACCGAGATGCCTGCCGACGAAATGGCCGCCGAGAGCAACGACGTTCCCGACAACAGCAACGCCACCCTAAATATCCCGCAACACGAACACCAATCACGTCGTTCGCGGGCACCTAGTTGGAGGTGGGAAGAGAAGAAAGAAGATGTCGAAGAGATTCGCGAAGCGACGCTCGGCCACGTCCTGACCAACGTGGTCATCCTGCAGGAGTTCGTGCTCGAGATCATCGCCATTCTACAGGTTAGGGCAAGTTTGTTCCAGGAGGTGAGGTTTGTGTAGCATGATTCCAGGTGACTAGTTGGAAATTGTGTCTGTGGGATGATGGGAGGACAGAGAAGAGGGGGACGAGAGGAGAGGGGAATTGGGTGGTGGTGACGGCGGTGAATGCAGGCGATTGGTGGACGATGATCCATTAGAAAGGCATAAATGTATAAAAACAGTAACGCCCCTTTCTTTCTCCTTTATTCTCACTGTACACGAAGCAGCCTGCCTTGTTTTTGTTTTTCGATTTAGTAGATAGGGTAGGTGTGGGTTGAGAGGAAACATTAGTGTGGTGTGTTGTTTGGGAGTTTGACAGATGATATCGTTCGTACTGTCGTTAGTATTGGATTGTAGTTGTAGTTGTAAGTCGTCGTTGCCGTTGGTGTTCTGGTCTGATATAGAACTTGTGGAGCGAGCGAGCAAAGCGAGCGAGTGAATGGTATCTAACCCTTGTTTTCTCTCCCTCTCTCCTTCTTTCTATATCTTCGCATACTTCAACGGTGTTTTGTTTTGTACGGAGTTCGAAGCATTTTTCATCGCATCAAGGATGTTACTGATCTAATCCCCCTATGTAAACACTGTTACAAAGGCTGCCAATATTATTGAAATCACTTCGTTAGTTTAAAGATAAGGCCATCGGCGGTTTCAGACTACTATATACTTTAATCTCTATGCAAGAGGTAGCTACCGAGAATTCATAAGTCCTTTCATACCACGATATTAATTTGTATTACCACTGTCCTCCAAGGTCGCCAATGTATCTACGTCCAGACAGATTGTCTATTTTGTTCCACCATACACGCCCAATACACGGGTCATAAATCAGTGTTTGATGCAATTCATTGCTACGGTGTTGACTGATTCTCTATATTAGCCATCTTTATGAAGGACGATAGGCGAGTCTCTCCAGTAAAAAGTGTCCGTACAGCTCACGCACCAACAAGTCTTCAACCCACTCTTGCGGCCGAAATTTCGGGCCTCTGTATCACTTAAGTAGTTCGAGAAATCACACCACTGTAGTACTCTTTTTTTTTTTTTTTCAGTTCGGTGTATGTTGAGCTAATTGAGCACAATTAACATAGCTCGAATTTCGTTCAAAACATCACGTTTTACATCAGTGTACTTTGATCCAATGCGTTCTATATACCCTTCTACGACACCCAAAATTCACCAGATTCGCAATCTCCACAAAAAACAAAAAAAAAAAAACCACTCATTTACGACAACAATATGCTGCCCCGAAACCACACCATATCCAGCCCGCCACCACAGCTAATTGGATGGCCAGCGAAGAAAGATCTTCTGTTCGAGCGGAACTCCTCACCATACCCCATTTCCATGCAACTGAACCTTAAGTTCTTCGCGCCACTCTGGCGTCACTAGACTCACGTGAATTGAATCCAGAAAACTTCACGTCCTTCATCCCCTCAAATCACTTTTTATGACGCTGAGCTCTTGCATCATCATTTCAGAAGAGCAGGCGGTAGATTCACACTATTAGACTACACACCAAAAACCAGAGCCCAAGGGCCATTAGTACAGCGCGAAAGTCGCAATACCTCGATAGCCTCCTTCCTCACAGACGCCACCATCTCAAGAAGGAAATAGGAGAAGAGAAAAGGAGAAAGTGAAACTGTATTGGAAGTAACAAGACAGAACCTCCAAGCCAACCCAACCCGAACTCGGCAAGGAAAAAAATATGTATACGAAGTTACAGTATGCATTACATCTTCCAATACACCCAACTCAAAACGAGTAGCGCGAGTGAACCCCTTCCCCTAAAAGACTCCTCCGTTCCTTTCCAACGAAAAACATATTGGTATCTTAATCTTCCTCATGACGCCTCGATCTAGCTCAGCCTTACACCCCATCCAAAAGCTCGAGCAATCCGGCTCATGTTTCCACAATCAACTTTTCTGCGCCCCAAAAAACCTTACCACTGTTCGCCTGCCTGCTTCGATCCGGAGCAGTCCTGCTTCCAGTCCGGCACACGGCACCGACGCACCGCACCGCATCCGTCCCTCTCCCCTCATCATTCAACGCAAGACCCCCGACCTGTCGTCGTCTCGTCTCGGAGTTCGCGCGCTCGTGGCGATAAGCAATACTTCCCCCCGCGGCTCGCGGAATGAATATCCGATACCCCCGATGCGTGTGTTCAGGCCAGGCCGCCGATCTCATTTTGCGAGTAAACCCCGGCGGCGACCTCTTGCCACGTTGTTGGATGGATGTGGTGATTATTTGCCGCCTCCTCCCCCTCTTTCCCTTTTTTCTGTGTCCCGAGCTCTCTCGGCCTGAACCGAGTCCCTGTCGAAGGATTCCAGAAGAAGATCGCCTCCGTCACCCGCGCGCACGCGAAAAAGCTTCTTTGACAAGCCCCGGCGCCATATGCGCCACAAAAGGAAACCACACACACATACCTTCGAGCGTCTCCACCCCGCTCAAATAGCCCCAAATGAAAAGAATCAATCCATGATCCTTCTCTTCCCCCTTTTTTTGCCCTTTTCCTAACCCCTCACCTCAAATCCATGCCGCCAGCCGTGACCGCCCTCGTCGCCAGCACCTCGATCCTCCTGGCGTACAGCTTCATCATGTGGCACATGGGGTCGCCAAACACAGCGCTCCTGAGCTCCTCGTCGGCGACGGTGCAGGCCTCGACGTTCAGCTCGCCAAGCGGGTTAGGCGGATTCGACGCGCCGGGGCGGTCTCGCAGCAGGATCAGCCTGCCCGCGCAGCTCAGAACGCCCGGCGGGACGTTCCATGTCGGCGGGGGAGGCTTGGAAGGGTTAGGGCCGCCGGATGCCGACGACCAGCTGTTAGACTTGGTCTTCTTCTTCTGCTTCTTCCCGTTGACACCGGGCAGCAAGCTTGTCGAGCTCGCCAGTGCTAAGCTCGACATGCTCGTCAGTGCGCAGCTATTGCTGTTCGGGGGAGCCGCCGTGCGGGGCGCGGGGGTAGCGTAGAGCCTGACCATGTTCTTGATGACCTCCTTGTCGGCGCGCACGACGGGGTCGCCCTCGTTGATGAAGCCGAAGAACAGGCTCTTCTTCCACTTGCGATCGGCCGGGTTCTCGGGCTTGCGCAGCGGCAGCAGGCTCACGGGCGGCGCGCCGAACGTGACGCAGTGCACGCGCTTGAACAGCTGCGTCAACTGGTTCAGCTCCGACGAGACCGTCGTCGACATCATGTGAGCGTACAGCAGGCTCGCGACGGCGCCGCCGGCCGAGTGGCCCGTGATGAGCAGCGAGCAGGTCGCGCGCTTCGGGTTCTTCCTGAGCAGGCTCTGCAGGCGCGCGGCGACGGGCGCCACCATCTTGCGGGCGACGTACAGGAAGCCCGAGTGCACGAGGTTGCCCTCGTCGTCCAGGAAGCCTTTGGGCGTCGTCGGCGCGGGCCGGAAGTTTACGGCCCAGTCCATGAAGCCCGCGCTGCCGCGGATGGCGAAGACGATCGTATTCATGTCGTCGACGGGCACGCTCTTGATCACCATGGCCTTGGTGCCCTGCCGCCAGTCCGGCTCGACGTGTGTCTCACTCTCGTCGGCTTCGGCATCGCCAGGGGCCGGCTTGTGGTACACCTTCTCCGAATACTGCGCGGCCAGGCACAGCAGTGGCCATGTCGGCATGTACACTTTGAGCGGTGGTAGGTGCGGCGGTAGCCGGGAGTTCGCGTAAAGCCAAACCTTGCTAAAATGATTGCTATAAGATGCGACAGCGGCAATATTTTGATTATTGCCCTTTGACACATCCAGGGAGCTTTGATGCGGCTCCGGAGGGTGCTCGTAGATGACTGCCCAAAACGTCAGCAACATGATTCGTCAATTGCATGCTTATCAGAAAAAAGCAAAAAAAAAATTATAATAACCTACCGAGCTCCTGCTCATTCCCGCTGAAGACCTCGTCGTCAATGGAAGTGATGATCTGATCCAGTTTTGACGAGATCAAATCGCACAGGGCAACCGTGTGGGCCATGTACTGGTTTCCGCGGTCCTGCAGATTGCTGACCGACCGCGACGCCATCTTCTGGCGGCGCTGCAGGCCGTCGTTCAGATTAGTGACCGACTGCGACGCTAGCTGCTTCTTCTGCTTGTAGCTCTCGTTAATGCTGCCCAGCGACTGCGACGCCAGCTTGCCGGGCTTCCGCAGCGCCCCGTTCACACGCGCGTTGAAGCCTTGCGGTGATGGCTGCTGCTGCTGCTGCTGCTCCTGATGAACCACCACCTGCATCGGCGGGGATGGCGACGGCGGCGGGCCCCAATGGTGCAAAGCTTGCGGGGGAGGAGGAGGCTGCTGCGCGCCCCATTGGTCAGCCATCTGCGGGGGCGACGGCTGATAGGCCACCAAGGTCTGCGATGCCGCAGCATTGGCGTCTTGACCGTAATAATAAGCAGGATGCTGCTGATACGGCCCGCTGCCAGGCTGCGGCGGCGGAAGCCAGGCCGGGCTCGAGTTCGCATGGTACATGGACGGCGGCGACGGCGATGGAGCTTGGGCTCCTCCTGGAACCGGCGACGACACAGGGCGCGTCGAATTCGACGACGCAGACGGCGGGGAGACGGTCACCACGGGCGGCGACGGCTGCGTCTCGACAAGCGTCAGGGTGGTTTGCGAGGGATGGTAGTAGTAGCCGCCATGTTGGGCCTCAGGCGGATACGCGTGGAGATGGGGAGAAGATTCAGGCGGCGGGCGAGAATAAGGTCCGGGCCGGTATGGCAATGCGAGCTGGGTTTGCTGGCCTTGCGAGGACACAGGCCGGGGCGGTATAGCAGGTTGCGAGTGCGATGGGTGATGATGTCGTCCGGGAGCAGAGTTGCTATTTTGGGAGCTCTGGTGGTGATGGTTCCCTCCTCCTCCTGGCTCGTGGGCGGGCTCCTTTCGCCGCTTGTTAGTTTTGCCGAACCATAGCACCGTCATATCGTTAGCATGCCGCTCACAGAAGTCGACGGAAGCCCGCAACTCCTTGGTATTTCTTGCGCGGCTGGAGTCGTGCGAGGCAGGAGGCGAAGAGGCTGACTCGGGGGGCCAAGCCTCACTCACAGCCCTGCTTAGCGGCGCCGATGATGCCACGGGCGATGCGATGCGGCGCCCAGCGATGACGATTCTGCCGATCTAGGACGCAAATTCAGTCAGCCATGCTACAACATGCTGCTATCAATACAGGTCAGCCGCCCCGAAAATGCGTGCAGTAGAGCAAACGCTGTCCGAGCAAGCGCCGTCCAAATCCCATCGAGTGCGGCGCCGCATCCTCACAGCCACACTCCTGCTCCAAGCTCTCTTATCCCCGCCGCCTATTCGCTACCACCCCCCCGTCCGACTCGCATACGTAGACGCACGTATTACAGGGTCGCCCTTTCGTACTCGTCAAGTAGAAAAAGCCGCTCTGGTTAACGCTCGCTCTAGTTTCATCTTGATTCGCGGACGACCCCCGAGCCGCGTACTGCCGCACGCCTGCATCGGGCAAGTCCTCACCCTCGCACGTGATCTGCTGACGGGCCATGAGACTCGAATGCGTTTGTTTGTATGAGGCCCGTGGCGCATTTTTCAAACTTTTTTGGATGCTCGAGTAATGCTAGAACTGCCCCTAATCCATCATCTCTCCAACGTACAATCGGCAGTCAGATGCAGCCAGCCAGCCGTGCGCCCTTAACTCTCCCAATGCCCCCTGTTCCCGTGCTGATGAGACCAGCCGCTGTCATTCACCCTCCCAAATAACATGTGTGCCCTAACACTAACATGCGTGCCAGCCTGGGACAGCGGGGCCATGATAACCAACCTGTTGAAGCCTCCTACCTTTCCCGCTGACGCGCCCAAGAAAACAAGAACAAACTAAAGATGCTTCACGCGCCATCACTTCGTCAAGAAGTCGCCCGGGCTGCACGGGCTAACACATCGCGTGGCTATCTGCACCAGAAGCTCGTCTGCTGCCATTGGCGCGGCAAGCAACCGAGCTGCGAGCTCGACAGGCTCCGTCGTCTCAGTGCCGCGCACTGCCAGAGGCTTGAATCAAATAATACACTAAAACTCCTGAAACAAAGCACCGTGTCTGTCGCTCGTTAGCAAACATCCTCCAACAGCGGGGGGAAACAACGTACGGGTCGTCGCCGCTTGCTCCATAGGCTTCTGTCTCCTCGGGGTACTTGTCGAACTGACTGGCATCACCCGCACCTGCGCGGACCGGGGGAACATATGGCGCGTCAATGTCCTTCTTGGCGAGCCTCTCCCAGGTGACCTCTGCGAACCACGGGTGGTTCATGACGTCCTTGGAGCCTCCGTGGAGGTTACCCAGCCGCTTCGTGAGGTCGGGCGTGATGAGCTTCTGCAGCAGGTCTTGCGCGTCCGGGTGCACGTATGGTGGGTACTTGACGCGGCCTTTCAGAATGTTCTCGTAGATCTTCATTGGCGAGCCGCCGTCCCAAAATGGCGTGAAACCGCACAGCATTTCGAAGATCAGGATGCCGAGTGACCACCTGCGTTTCTTAGCTCATCTGCCTTCCTTCCTACCTCGCGAAAGCCGGGCAAACTCACCAGTCGACAGACTTGTTGTAACCCTTGGATGCGACCACTTCCGGCGCAAGGTAGTCGGGCGTACCGCAGAGCGTCCAGGTAATGTCGGGCACTTCTTTCGCGAAACCAAAATCCGTAATCTTGAGATGGCCATGACGATCCAGCAGCAGGTTCTCGGGCTTGAGATCGCGGTAGATGATGTTCTGCGAGTGCAGGTAGTCGAGTGCTAGCGTCACTTCTGCCGCGTAGAACTTGGCGACGGGGTTGGGGAAGCGCTGGAGATCGGGTCAGCTCAAAACGAGATGGGGGCGGGATGGAGACAGGTGGCGCCATACCTGCGACTTTCGTAGTAGACTGAACAGCTCACCGCCCTCGACGAAGTCCATGACCATGTACAGATTCTTGGAGTCCTGGAAGGTGCCCCACAGGGTGATGAGGAAGGGGTGCTTGACCTTCTGCAGCATGCGGCGTTCGTCGTTTGTGTGCTCGACCTGCTTCATCTTGACGACCTGGGCCTTCTTCAGGACCTTGATGGCGTAGTAGCGCTGGTTGTGCTTGGACTGGACGAGGTGCACGCGACCGAAGGAGCCGGTGCCGAGGGTTCTTTGTATGGAGAAATCATTGAGGGTGTATTTGCCCTTGGTGGTGCGGACCGAGGGAGTCGCGGGCTGTTGACCGCCGGCAGGGGTCACAGCGCTGCCGTTTTGGGCCATTGTCTTCTCCTGGGCATTATTGAAGGAGCGCGAGGCGTCGGTGCCGTTGGCGGGGTTGATGAGATTCTGTATGCTGGGCAGGTTGTGCGTGTGCTGCGGCTGGGGACTGTACGGCTGCGGGCTTTGGGAGCTAGTTTGCGGGGTCGCGTACGGCTGCGCGTAGGGCTGAGAGGAGTTCATAGGTTCGGCGGGACGAGTGTTCTGCGTCAGCGAGTCCTGAGGGGCGTGGCCGGAGGTGTGCGAGGCGGAGGGGCCCGGCGATAGGGATGCGTGCTGTGCCTGGTGGTCGGAGCCGGTCTTGGAGACGGTGGGGGTGATGGGCGAATGGGTGTCCTTTTCCTTGACGGGGGAAGACGGGGCGGCGTCGAGGTCCCGAGAACCAGACGAGTCCTTCGTCCTCTTTTTTTTCAAGAAGCCTAGAGTCGGCATGAAGTATGCGCCGCGATCGAACCCAGGGCAATTGGAATTCCCTGCCCAGCCTGAGGAGCTGCCCGGGGAGGTGCCGTAACCCAAAGGTGCTGCAAGGTGGATCTGGCGCCGATCCTAGTCGCGTTCAGCCGGCTGCTGTGCGGGGTGCGGAAGCAGGCTGGGGGCTGGGCTGATATAAAGCAGGCAGGCAGAACTGCAATGCTGGTGAGGCGGAGGCGCAGCGCTCGCTGCGATGGGGAGCGTGCCGGGTCGCTCGCACGCACGACGCGGGCCGGTTGGGCAAGGGAGCAGAGGGGCCCAGGCCGGGGGGCAGTCGAGACAGGAATGCCCGACGGCGGCGGCAGAACAACACGCAAGTCGGCGAGGTCGTGAAGGCAGGGGCGGTGTTGGCGGGCAGGCCTCAGGGCGCGAGTGAGGATAAGGAGTGGTCGTGGGGGCGCCGCGGCGGGGGGGAGGATTGAGAAGGCAGCTGCTCTGCGAGAGGGAGGGGCGAGCGGGCTGCTGCGCTGGTCGACTGCTGGAGGGCGAGCGTAAGGGAATAGTGCGTAGGTCAAGCACCTGGAACCGGCCACCACGGCCACGCCTGGAGCCGCGCCCGTAATTCGCTTGCCCCTAGGCTCGAAGCGGAGGGATCTGCCACGGGAGGTCGCTTTGGGGATCGACGCTCGCTCTTGCACGGCCTGCGCATCGAGAGTATCGCAGTCGCCAATCGCCCGCGCAGGCTAATAATACTCGTCCGCAACGGCGTGCTGAGAGAGCCTGCAGCCCGCGTGTCGGCAGCCGCCAACATCCCGCGTCGCCCGCACGCCCGCCCGCCCTGGCTTTCCCGCTGCGCTCCGCCCGCTGCGTCACGACGTCACCCCGGCCCTTTGACCTGCAACAAAGAAGCGACCTTGGACTCCGGCTGCCAAGGCAGTCCAGCAGCAATCACCCGCTGCGCGCCGGCGCTGCTGCTGGCCGTCGCCCGCCCAGTGCCACGGCCGGCGGTGAAAGTAGGCCCGCGGCCAGGGCGAGCAGCCGGCCGCCTGAAATGAGACAGGGTGAGACAACAAACAGACGGCCTTTGAGGCCTGCTCCAAATCAGGCACTCGCTCGCCGTCGTTGCGCACGGGGCGGTCGATGCGCCTCCGCGCAACGAGATTGACTCCCAGAGGCGCTGGCCGTGCGCTTTGTCGGGCACACTAGCCTCTACGCCCCAGGGTGATTTACTGTTGACGTGCTGCTGCTTCATGTGAAGGCCCAGCCCGACGCAACCGGCCCGGCGCACAACGGCTTTGAGACCGCCCTGCGCCGGATCAAGCGAGCGAATGACAATAAAAAAGCTGACGTCTTTGGCTGAGCCCTCATGCATTGCGAAGCTGTACTTGATTACTTACATCCACTCGCTCGCTATTCCGGTGCGCCGTCCCAATCCATCCAGACGCCGAATCCTAAACCCATATTTTGCACCTTGCATTGCACAGAGTCATAAACATCGTAACCTGCCCCGCACTCAGAGCTCCTCCTGCGTCACCGTCTCTCCGTCTTCGGTCTTCGCTGCAACCTTGGGCTTGCTGGGCATCAGCAAGTCGAGCCCGCACACGTCCATCCGGTTCCCGCGAAACTTGGAGTACAGCTTCTCCCAAACCCACCTGGCCTCGTCTTCTTTCGGCCGCAGCTGCACCATCTGCCCGTACGGCACATCATACTCGGGCCCGGGGAGCTCGGGATCGGCAAGACGTACGTATGCCGTCGTAGTCAAGAATTGCGTCGAGTTGAATGATTCGGGGTCGTCAAGAGTCCGCAGCTCGGGGGATTCGTAGTACAGGGTTGTTTCGGCCTCGGCCGTCGGCGGCAACAAAGACGTCGAGGCCTCGAAGTGCTTCTGGAACAATTCTTGATCGCTAAAGTCGTCCTTGCCGAGTGCGGCCGACAGCTTCCTGAAGGTCGACATGGACGGCTGCATAAGCATGAAGTTGGTTGAGATTCGGGATGCTGTAGGATCCTCGGGGAGCGCTGCAAGCCTTCGAGAAGGAGAGAATGCCAGGAGGGCATCCATAGCCAGAGAGTCAATGATAACGCCGGATGGCGCAAGATAGAGGAGCCGATCGAAGTCGATTAAAGAAAAGAAGCTGGCGAGGGAATACTTCGGAGGGGCTGCGTATAATGTCAGCGATACAGACGGCTCTCTCGGGAAGTGGCACCACATACCTCCGTCACCCTTGATGATGGGGTCGACTGGTCGGAGAACCACTCTATACCTCCTCACGGCTGCCCTCAGTAGTCTCCTGCTGGTGTCGAGGTAGGGGTCATCCTCCTCTTCGTCCTCGATCCAAGCCCTCGGGAACATCAGAACCCGGGTGGCAGGGCTCTTCTCTCGATGTAGCTCCGCGAACTGCATGACGGCAGTGCACACATCGCGATGGTCCGTGACCAGCTGCACGTAGCCCAGTCTTCTCCAGTCTACCTGCGTTTCTTCTATGAACTTCTCATGTTTCGGATCGCGGGACCCAAGCACTCTCGCGAGCCTCGCATTTGGGTTGAAGGGCTCTTCCGGCACGGATTTTGTGGGTTGAGGAAGGCGAGGCTTGATGGCTTCCTGGATGCCGCGTACGGTCTGCTGCTGGAGAATGTACCCAGAGAGGAAAAGTAGAAATGTGAATATGAATACTGCAAGGCGGGGTTAGCAAATTGGCTTGTGCAACGGCGGCGGAGATCCGTGCGGGTGGTGGTGGGAAGCGGTGTTTACGTACCTATAGCAGACGATATGGCCATGGAGACCTGGCCGCCCGTGAGCAACACCATCTCTCACGATATTCCTAAGGTCGCGGTGGAGGTGATGCGCAACGGATTGACGCGTCTGTGTGTCGGTGCGGCGCGACGTGCACCCTCGTCATCGTCACAGCCCGACTGCTTCCTTGGACACGCGATGGTTGCGCCGGGCAACGCTATCGATACAGGGATCGCCTTGCCCGCGTGCGCTTTGGCAAGTCTGGCGCTTACTATCCGGGGCGCTTGTACGGCACAGCCAGCCGAGCGCGCGACTCGCCGCAGGCGTCTCTGCTGCCCAGCAGTTGGGCCTGCGGCATTTCCAGCGGACGTTGAGAAAGCCCCCGGGCGGTGGATCGTCTCCGTCTCCACGATCATCACAACCATCTCCACAACCAGTTACTCAGGGGCGCCTGCCCCGAAAATGCCAGCTTCTCACCCTGACCACTTGCCAGCGCAGCAAATACATGGCATCTTTTCTCTTGAAGGCGAGATAAAAGGGGCTTGGTACTTCAAGATCTCGCTTGTGCTCGGCATGATCCGGACGCCCCAAGTGGCAGCCGCTATATCGGGTATCATCTTCGCCGCCAAAAATAGTCGGCACTTATTGGCAGCGATTGAGATTAACGAAACGCGTGAAATGGTGATCGTGGCGCAATTGTGCTTGCATTTTCCCGCCGGCCTGGAAAAAATTGGGAGATTGATGCCTCAGGCACAGAACCGTTCAGCCCTACGACGCTTGGCGCCTGTCACCGCCCGAGGCCCGTGCTAAAGCTGCGCTTCTTCCGCAAGCTCTCCAACGAAGCTTTTTTGCGCCGCCACTCATTCCACGCTCGCTCACGCTACAATTACCTTAGCGCTAGACGCATCGCCTCTCCCGCTTTACCGGCCCGCACCAATCAGCCTGAAAAACCACCTCCCGCCGCCCGCACCGAGCCGCATCCACTCACCTACGTTTTCCCACGCGCAACCAACGCGTACCGCTCCCTCCCACAAGCATACATGGCGACCCACCAAGCGGACGCCAAAGCGCTCCTCGATGACCGCGGCTACAGCGGCGCGCTGATCCGCGGCCAGAACCCGGCGCTGCTGTTCGAAAAAGCCGTGCGGGACCGCATCACCGAGTCGTACTACTGGAAGGAGCAGTGCTTCGGTCTGAACGCGGCGACGCTGTGCGACCGCGCCGCCGAGCTGACCTTCGTCGGTGGCACGTACGGCGGCCTCGGAAAGCCGACCCCGTTCCTGTGCCTGGCCTTCAAACTGCTGCAGCTCGTGCCCGAGAAGGAGATCATACTGGCGTATCTGAACTGGCCGGAGGATGAGGAGAGAGGGGAAGGCGAAGATGAGGACGATGAGGGGAGAGCACCTGGCGTGAAGGGTGATTTCAAATATCTGAGGGCGCTGGCGGCCTTCTATATTCGGTTGGCATGGGAGCCGGTGGAGATTTATCAGACGTTGGAGCCGTTGCTGGCGGATTATAGAAAATTGAAGAGGAGGATGAGAGATGGGTTTACCCTGACTTACGTGGATCAGTTCGTGGATGATCTACTGATGAAGGATCGGGTTTGCGCGACGAGCCTGTGGAAGCTGCCGCCAAGGACGCTGCTGGAGGATCTAGACCTGCTGGATCCGAGAGAGAGCCCACTGGGTGACGAGGTCGATCAACTGGATGAGGATGAAGACATGGAGAACGGAGGGCACAGGAGCGAGAGAGAAGAGAGCGGCGAGATTGAGGAGCGGAGCCGCAGAGACAGCAGATCCTCAGCCGACGACTGAGTTTAAACCAATCTCTGGTATCGTCTGGACCTGCAACAAAGTCGCCCAGGCTGATGCTAGCCACAATCTCTCAATTCTTCAAAGGCGAATCCGGTACAAATCCTGAACGATTGGATGACTATCACAATTCCCAATCGTTCCGATAAAAAGTGCCACATAGCCTCTCTAAGGCATCCAGAGCCCAAACGAATACCGACTCTGAATTAAACATGAGCCAAGACTATCTAAACGCCTCGGGTCAGTAGTTTTTGAAACAGTCAGGAATACGTAATATAATACGATGACAGCTAAAGTTTATCTTAACACTGACTATTGACAATCACATGTCGTACTTTTGGAGTGCTTTTTCTGGATTATTAAATGATAATTTCACCCCGATATTGGCCATGGGATGAGCATCCTGGACGAACTTTCTCATGCAAGCTGGATAACGTGTTCGGCGAAATGGAAGGCCGTTAAAGGTTCCAGCATCCCTTGACTTCCGCCTTATCGACCGTCCCGGTACCTTGAGGAGTAATCCAACAGCTTTTACGAACCGACGCGCGTCCCATCCCACCAAATTCCTGAGGCCGTGTTTTGTGGCTTGAAACCCTATCTGAAAATCCAATAGAAACAGCAAGGTCTTCTCAGCTTTGTTCATGTCAATATAGAACTATTAGCCCGGGAGTTCAAGGATTCTGATGGCAGAGAGTCGATATGATCATGTGGCCTCCGGAAAACGGAAATAAAAAACTGAAATCGTATAAAAAGCTTCCCGAGTAGCTGGACACCATCCTAACCGCGCAAGGAAAAGTCATAGAGGTGGGGAAGCGGCCCTCCCGATCGACTCACCAGAAAGTTACTGGCTTGTGCGACAGACCTGAGTCGGCGAAACTACAGTCAGTCTATGGATGCTTTCAGCTATTAAATGGCTTGTGATTCTTATGTGAAACAGTGACGACATCCTTTCGAGCAGACATTAAGAGCTCTACGTAAGCTGTTGAATCACGTCACTGGCCCCAAGGGTATGTACACCGCATAAAGAAGCTGCCTGGATGCTCTGTCGTCGCTTGACGAAGACTAACTAACTAGTAGCTACCCCGGTGTCATTACCAAATTCCTGAGTCAATGTGCTCATTCTTTATCAAGGGATGATGCATCGGCAGACGGGAAATCAATCGACCACACAAGCCAGGGGAAGCATAAAAGAATCCCGTAAATTTTCATTACATTGCACAAACCACCCTTGCAGCCGGCACCACCCACAAGGAGAGTTAGGCACTAGAGACAGCAGGTTCTTTTTAACATTTCAATATTTCTTCTTCCATCTACGTCATCTATGAGTTGACTCATTTACTTCATTTCAAAGGGCCAATGGTCTTGAAAATCCTTGTGCATGTTTGCCGTATGATCTCATTGGCTGCATCATTTGAGTCCCTCAAGGAGAAATAACGGCGGAATGAGGGAATGAAGCGGCAGTGGCGCCATACATTTGTTGATGATTAAACGAAGTCCTCCATTTAACACCTATTCACTGCGTTACAACACGCATTTTGTCAAAGACTACCTATGAATATGCTGGACTTATGCCTAAGTGATATCGTACCAAGAGTTCATAATCATCAAAGTGACACTTTACATATGTACTGCCACTCTCTGTGAAGTATCAGTGGAAGAAAATACCAGAAAAAGAAGAGAAGAAAAATAAAAAGGAAACCAGCATGAAATCTCATCGCATCAAATCGTTAAGGTCCTTTCCTGTCCATGTTCATCCACATGTCGCCGTGCCACTCATTAGGAGCGTCCTAATTAAAGACCTTCCGATCTCTTCATCTCCCAAAGAACATAGAACGAGCATCATGAAGAAAAGAAAACGCGATGCATGCCCACGAACTCCGCACTCCTCGCCATTTCAACGCAAACACTCTCTCAAACTCTTCATGTCGCCCTGACGTAATTCCCAGGGAACAATCCCTTCCTCCCGCAATAAACCCCCCAAAACCAATCTCCATTGATATCCTCCGCTTCCCTAATCTCCGCGCCCTTGGGGAACATCAACTCATCCCGCACACCCTCCTGCGGCCAGTAGCTCCATAGTGCGAGAGCGCGCAGTCCTATACCGCCATCGGGTGGGAATTTCTTCTTCAGGACGAGGCCGGCGCCGTTGTTGGTGGCATTGCTGTTATTGTTGTTGGTAGTGCCGCTGGAATTGTTTGAAGAATTCGCATTGGAGCTGTTACCACCATTGCTGCTGCTATTATTGGCAGCGGTGGTGGCGGCGGAAGAAGTGTTGGAGTTGGAATTGTTATTCTCCCTTTGGACCGATGAAGCGGACGACGCCGAGTTCGATCGGAAGAGTCCCGTCCGCATCCTCGCTTTCCTGATAGTACCGTCCGTATCCCTCCATCTCCAAGCATGCGGTGCGTCTACCGGGCTCGTTGCACCAGCTGCTGCAGGGTCAGGTGGAGGAGGAGCAGCTTGCACGGCGACCGGTGTGGCGGGTTTATCGGTAGTGGTTGCGGAGGCGTCCTTGATTAGCCCGTTATCTTTCATGGCTAGACCGCCCACCAAATCTCGCGTCACAACGCGTCGCTGGCCAGAGTCTCTGTCTTCGAAGCCGATGACCACCATTCGATGTTTGTGTGGACAGCGACGCCACCCGTTCTGCCCATCCTCGGGAGAAATCTGACCAGAAGCCACAAGTGTGTGGTAACACGATGTGCATATATCAGAGTTGCCTGCGTTACATATCTGACAATGAAATCGCGTGTGTGAGGGTGGGATCGGGTATGTGCATATGTCGCAGAGAGTACTGAAAGTCAAAGGGCGGAAAAGGAGGCCTGCGAGCGTGTAGGTGCCAGGACCGCGGATTAATGAGGCGGACTTGGGCGTGATTGGAGGCTGCGATGAAGATGTCAAACCGGGCGAAGAAGGTACTGAGCTGCTGTTATGTCCCGATGCGGAAGGCCGATGCTGGAGAGGGAGCAGAGGGTGAGTACAATGTCGCCCTTGATTTACGCAACCGTTGCAGAAGCCCCACGCTCCCTCATTGCAGACGTCGCATTTCCAATAGCAACCATTGGAAAACGAAAGGCAGATGTCGCAAAAGACACCAGCCTGGAGGCGCTGAGATGGATCCTCTTCCGTTAAAAGCGTATCACCAGAGCCAGAGCTCACGGGATCTTTCCGTGGCTTACTGTAACGGCGCCCTGCAAGGGAGTGAGGATGATCATAGCCGGGGGGATAGCCGCCTGGAGGAGCTCTACGTTCGTATCTCTCCCACGCTCTAGGGCCATACCCGAACCAATGGTTACAACCTGATCCTTGACGATAGCACCGCAAGCAAAGATTAAAGTTGCCATCATTGCATTTTCGGCAGTTGTAGTGCAGTGAGTACTCGAGATGCTGCTTACCACAACGATTGCACGATATTGATGGCTCAGTGTATGTGGGCCGTGGACCAGAATTGCCGGATGAAGAAGGTCTTGCATTCAAATTTCCAGAGTCTGAGCTATTGTGACGTCGCACAGGTGCGAGCACAGGGGTGTTTGCAACCACATGCCGCGAATTAACCCCAGGAAACTGACGCAGACTAGCATGCGCTTCGGCGGCAGCCGCCGGTGTGTTCAATGGCGGACTGTGGAACATCTCTGAAGTGAATACAGCTCGGCGAGGAGAGTTTTCAGTAGAGTGATTTGCTTGCTGCCTACTGAGCATAACATCCGATGCGCGGACAGTACGCTCTGGATCGGTCACCCTTCGGTCATTCTGAGTTGGCCGCTGTCTTTCTACTGCATTTCCTTCCTGCGTGGTTTGTGGCCGGTTTGTGAGATCTGTCGCAGAGCGGACCGCAGGCCTGGTTGAGTCAATTGACAGACCTCTGTGATTGTGGCGGCGCCCGGAACGATTGCTATCCTGGCTTGAGGACCGAACTCGCGATCCTTCCCGGGATCCGCCATTGGCAGCCTCAAATAGATGCGGACGAGAGACAGGCGGTCGAGAGTGCGAATTTGACTGCGATTGCGGTTGGGGCTGGGACTGGGGCTGGGGCTGGGATTGAGATTGCGCTGCTTGTTGGACTGCTTCCTGGGTAGCACTCTCTGCTCGTGCGCGCGGTCTTCTGGTGGGCCGGTCTCCATCCACCTGGCGCGTAGCGGAATGGCTTGCGCTGCGTGATCTGTCATGCCTAGCTCTTAATCGAGCCCTCTCGCGTTCCCTCTGGCGACGACGGAACGCAGCCGCTATCCTCTCCGTGATTTCCTCTTCTTGAGAAGCATCAATGTTCTCCAGATCAATGCCGTCCAGCAGACCATCTTCCCTGATTTGACGCATGATTTCCTCTTCCATCTCTTGCGAATCAAAGTCCGATGTACTCAGAAGCGACCGTAAGCTGGCTTGGTGCTCGATCACGCGACGTGGCCTCGGGGACGTGTCGCGGCTCCTCTCAACCTCTTGCTGAGCACCCCTTGAGGCCGAGCCGTCCCGGGCTCTACGGCGCCTCTCCTCACGTTCACGGCTACGGTTCCGCCGGCGGCTCTCGGTGGGCGGGCTAAGAGTGTCACTGCCGCTGCTGCTGACGCCAACCTCCTGGAGACTCAGCAGGCGCACTTCCTCGAGCATGCGGCGGTCGTCCTCGTCTGAGTCGTCATGCCTCCTCCTGCGTAGCTTCGGTAACACATTATCGCCGGGCTTGTACACTTTCCGCATATCGTCCTTCTCCTGGTCGGTCTTGCCACGGCTCGGGTTTGCATGTAGAAACATGTCAAGAAGGGTGGTGACGGTGGCATTGGGCTGGGTGGCGCGCACAGAGGCGCGGCATGACGGGCAGGTGTACGGGTGGGGAGTCGTGGCGCTCTGGGCCTGCCATGAGAACCATTCTTTCAAGCAGGCGCCGCAGAAGGTGTGCAGGCAGTCGAGCAACGTCAGCGGCTGGTAAAGCACGTCGGTACATATCTGTTCGCAGGATTGTTAGCAATGCGTGCGCGCGCGTGGGCAGAGCGAGGGGCGCCCGTGCTGGCGGGGTGCGCGGAATGTAGAAGCTGGGGGATCCGCCGGCCGTGCCCCTGCGTCCTGACTCTCACTCACCGAGCATGACAGCTCCTTCTCCAGGTCCATCAGTGGACCGCTCTGCGGATCTCCGGCCATTTGGGTGGGGGCGCGCGGCCTGCGCGACTTGGGTAGGATTGGGAAGCGGATAGGGATGGAGCGAGCGAGGATGATGCTGCCGGCAGCTGGAGGTGATCGAGGTGGAGGTCGTCGGCGCGAAAAGCACAAGCACAGTCAGCGGTGTAGCGCGCCATTCGCCGTTATGCTTGGCAGCTGGAGAAGGCCGTCGATTGCAGAAGCTGAGCGGCCGTCCGGGCTCTATGGCTCTGCTAGCGAGTGCACACGATGGTTCTTGAAGGCAAAGAGCGAGCGCACGCGAGCTGGAGTGCTGCCGCGCGCAGTTAGCGCTGCGCGTGTCGTCAGATGCGCTGGCTCGCAGGGAGGGCAGCTGTTTCAAGCGGTCCGTAGTGCGCCAAAACTACCCAGCAGCCACACCGACGAAACCCCCGCAACCACTCATTCGCCGCCGCACGCAGCAGCAAATTCAATCCTCAAACACTCCTGTCTCCACAGGCCCTTTCCACGTACCTATTCGAAGTCACTTGCCTATTTCACTTTTACGCCTACTACGCGTGTCTTCGTCTCATTTTCTGCTAGATTGACCCTTGCAGTATTCCGCTACGTGGTCAAGTAGCAAAACTCTGCTATGAGTGGAGCAGCTTCGTGTCCCTTTTCTTTGACTATCCCTTTCATATCTCTCTTTTGTGGCTTTGTGTTGATGGAGATTAGTGACGCTTGTGTATATGTTTTACTAGCCTGGTGGCCTAATTTCTCCCAAGGCTGATTAGCGTACCAGCGATCTGCGAACACCACTGGGTAGCCATGTCAGTCTCATCGCTCTGCTTTCCTCTCCTCCCATCTGGTTGATGCTCAAAGCTCGAATACGGATTTAGCAGCAGACTTGCGTCATTCTAGCTGAAATATGATGATGCGTCGTTGAAGTTTATTTGACGGGAGAAGAATAACTAGTTACCTCTATAAAGTTTGAACTGGAAGGGAATCATAGTTCTGCGTATCGCTCGGATATTTTTAGTTTCGACGTCGCGACGCTAGTTTCAACGCTCGCAAAATCGAGGGCTGAGTATTATGATACTTCGTAAAGCGGCTGCTTAATCATATCCACCGTACAGTACAGTTCCGTCGGCCGGCGGTAATAGGGGGATTGAAATAGAAATACTACGCTGCAGCGATCAGTGATGACCTCATACGAGCCGCTTTCGTCCAATACTTCTACAGATTCGATTATACGCGCAATCGCGGAGTAAGAATCACCGTCCAATCAGCGTGTTGATATCATATCCGGCTTCGAGAAAGGCAAAAACCGGATATTGTAAAAGCTACATGTCGGAGGGCAAAGCTCCCAACCATATCGGCGCTTGGAGCTAGGAGCTACTGTTCTGAAGGAATCCTCGGATTCGGAAGAGGCCGTGGCGAGCGAGTGAAGTGATCCAGAAACATGGTGGTGCATTCATGAACCCTAGGAATTAGCACTTTCTACACACTAGAATCTTGGCTCATTGATGTGGTTGGTACGAGTAGATAGTTGTTTGACGCTGGTACCATCAGGATAGTGAGTGTGAACTTGCTGAAGACAGCAAACGACCGATGATGGTCTGAATGGTTGTCCGTCTGCATTTTCGCCAGTCGGTGAAGGCCTGCAATTCCGGCAGATACGCCGTAAAATTTTACGTGGAATGTCGGGTAACCATGTGGTAGCCAAAATAAGAATTGCTTGGAATGAGCGCGTGGTTGCGGAAAGACGCTTGTTGGTTCTGGAATGGATGGTGGCATTTTGGGGCGCCGAGAGGACGAAATATCCAACAGAGAGCCTATAGCAAAGGCAGCATGGCCAATACTTCGAAACCTACCGGATGGGAAGATGACCAAAAGCTGTTTGCGCAATTCTGACGGCGTGGTTGTACTCGTCGTTCCGACTCCTGTGGGATGAGTGCTGCAACCAACCAAAGTCCCGGTGGCACAGCGTCGTAGACTCGCACAACGATGCCAGGGAAATTCGCCCTCGATAACTACTGAGCTTATCAGCCTTGAGCAGCTGAGAGGGCGCGGTGACAGCGGCCCTCGCACAGTAACACTTCAGCTGATACAGGAGACGGTGAGCAAACGGAATGCCCGAGCGCGATCTCCGTGACAGTGGCGCGGACCCTGACAGCTGTTGTCGGTGGAGTGAAAATGTGCTGGAGGTGAGGTGTCGGAGGGCAGGTGGCAGGCGGTGGCACGCGCCGCGCAGCGCCGATGATTGGCAGCATGGATTGGGCGCTCAGATGACGGTGCGCTGTGCAAGACAGCAGTCACAGCAGGGCAGCGAACATGGTTGGTCAGGCACAGGGGCGGGATCCCGGGCAAGGCGCAAACGGGCAGCCTGGCGGCGACGGGCCGAGAAATGGGGCGCGAGATGAAGAAATGGTGACGGAGCACGCAGCTGCTGTGGCGTGAGCAGTGGCTCATCGCGGGGGCACCCGGTACTCTGCCTCGCAACGGTGCGCGTTCGCTGAAGGAAGGAATGCGGCTGGCAGCGCGGCGAGCGCTATCTCACTGTCTGGACGTCACAGTTGCGCAAGTTTAAGGCCTGCGGCTTCCATGGCCCTCCGATGGCAGGCTCTGGCGCGTTCTGGGCACCGCAATCCGCGCGCGCCCCCAGCCGCGGAGCCGTGGGAGCTTTGGACAGCGGCAAGCCACCAGGATGCAGCATGCCCTGCACGCAGCCCAACAAGCTTCCCAGAACCGCAAAGCTGCACCAGACTGGGCCCCAAGCGCTGACCTGAACGGCCGGCCCATAGCCCACAAGAACCATGGTTGCCGCCCTCCGCGCTTTCCAAGTTGACTGCCTCCACCTTCCCGCACTCCTACCGCGCCATTGTTCTCTAACGCCTCCCTCAAAGCTTCCTCCAAAATTCGCTGCACCACTCACACACAGCAGGCGCCGCACACCATCGCTTGTCTTCCCGTCGTTGGTAAGTTGCCCATTCTCTTCGCCCTAACTTCTCACCCGCACTCCCCTACCGCCTCGTATATCCTCATTGCTCTGCCAATATTTGCCCCATACGTCGTACATCCCGCGCCTCTCCCTTCTCAATGCCTCTTCGCAAGCAGCCGCCGAAACACCGGAGGCCCTACCTCAAGCCCGCTGCCTCCGAAGCTGACCTCCGCGGCACCAATAGGCCTCCTCAAACCATCAGGCACGCTGCTTCAAAGAGCTCGTTCAGACTCCACCGTCCCTCTTACTACCTCCTCCGCCAAACCACGCTACTGGACGAAATGGATCTTTCCAGGCCTAAAGTGTCCGCCACAATCACCTTCTCTGTGCCGGGCACTCACCCACCCGTCTACGTCGCCTCATCACTCACAAATCCGCCATGGGCTCCGGTGGAGATGAGCATAAAGGACGAACGCACCCCGGCTGGGGACCTCGTCTTCGAGAAGACCTTCGATGCGGTCGAGTCGGGCGAGTACCAGTACAAGTTCAGGCTCGGGCCTGGCGATTGGTGGGTTTGTGACGAGAACGCGCCAATAGGTAGGTTCTGCCCGGTTCCCTGCAGCCACACCCACTGACGTGCATTGTAGTATCCGATGAAGCCGGCAACCGCAACAATCTTTTGGTCGTCACTCCACCGCAGTCACCTGCTTTGGATAGGGGTGAGGCCTCTTCTGCGCGCAGCACGCTCTCTACTCCTGAAGTTGAAAACTTGGCAACAAGTGATGAGCCTGAGGATGGTGAAGGTAGTGGGTCACCTCTTGACACTGCACCGGAACCCCTTCCTTCTACTGTTGTCGATCAAGTCCCCAACGCAGAACAGCCTGCGTACTCTGACAAGAAACTTGCGAGTCTTGGGGAGGCGTCAAGAAGCACGGCTGAAGCGGCTGAAGCTAATTCAAGCCATTCGGAATTAGACTCGCAGAAGCCCGTTTTGCTACCCTCGGTCGTTATCGAGAAAACTGACAATACGCCCGCGTACGGGGACGATCTTGGACCGAACGCAACTCAAGGACAGCAAGAAGCTCACGCAAAGAGAGCCGCAGACGCCGAGCCCGACAAAGTAGTTGTCACTGGCGACGTGGAAGAGCCGAAGGAGCTTTCGAAGCTTAGATTGGTTCCCAAGTCCGAGATCCCTGCAGAGATCTCAAACGCAGAAGATCAGCATTCTCCGTTGCTACCGCACGAGGCATTTGAGCCACTCCCTGATGAGGCCCCATTGCTTCCTCACGAGCGATCTACATCCGTGTCCAACACAACAAGCGAAGACGATGAAGATGCGGTCGCTTCAACAGACTTTGCGCCCGTCGAATTCGACGGCGACGTGCCGTTGTTCCGTCACGAGTCAATTTCTCTGGCTGCGTCCGACAGCCCCCCCAGGAGCCCTTCCCAGTCCCGGCCTAAGTCCTCCCACGCATCGCTCAAGGACATGATGGACGAGGAAGACGTCAATGATCCCTCAATCGAGCCATTCCCCACCCGCCGTGAGACAATTTACGAGCATCTTCAAGGATTGGCGAACCGCATGGAAGTGGATTGCTCTCTTCCAGAAACTTCCGAGACTTCACCGCGCCGGAAGAACTCACGATCGTCGTCATCGGAAATGTTGCCACCTCCTTCACCGCTAGATTCCATCAAGGAGGACGAAGAAATTGAGGAAGAAGATGTCAACAAATCGCCATCACTGTCGGCTCCGGCACATTTGGCCGACCAATCGGTCGCCGCTGAGCCCACCCCGCCGTTGACTCCAAAGAACGATGGCAATGCCACGCGACAGGACCGTGCCGATTCCTTGGTTACCGTCACAGGCGAAGAAAATCCTAAAGACTTCAAGGGCCACGCCAGTGACACGGACAGCTCTAAGAGCCGATTAGACGAGCCAATCGAGCTTCCTGAGCTGCGTCCTGCCAGCCTTCGTCCTGCCAGCCTGCGTCCTGCCAGCCTGGCACCTCCAGGAGGCCACACAGACGTTTCTCGTCCCGGGACTTCTCACTCGGCCAAAATCACTCCGAACAAGCAAAGCTCTTCGTTCATGATTAATTTCTGGCAAAGTCTGTTTGGTAGCTGGCTTGCACCAGTCGTCAGATGGTTCTCACGTGTGTGTGGAGGACGCAAACGTGCTACGTAAGCATTCTGTTCGTCTTACTGCATGGTTGGATGCGAGGGGTCGTTTGGAGTGATTTCCAATTTGCTCGCCGCCACACCCATACCGTAAAGTCGTACAGATTGCTAACGCTAGCACACAGGGTTGTTGCACTCGCCATCGGCACTGCAATTGTGGCTTATTCCTATCAATCCACGCTTCTAGGGACTGAATCGCCCAGTTCCCAAGATCAATAATCCTCTCATACGTATGAGTAACCTTACATTATGGTAGGGGGGAAAAGGAAAAGTTTACTGTGCCAAACCAGGGTGGCTCGTGGAAATGGGCGAGGCTGCGATGCATATCCTTTCGTTTCAATAGACTGTACGATACTTCATTTCCAGGGTTCAACGGGAGGGTTTTTGTTTCTATGGCGGTTTTCTGGTATATCCTTTTCTGTGTCTTCTGTAGCACCTCCCACTGGACATTGTTCACCGGGTTATGGCCTGGGGTACTTGACGCTTGCATTAATAAATGAGACAACGAGTCATGAATCCTAAAACATAAAACTGAGCTTCCTAACTTCATTGCAATGTGTGGACGAAATCAAATGGGCAAACTGGTACGGGAAGGATTTGGGTGCTAAGCTTTGCATCAGAAACTATAGAATTCAGCTTTGCCCTTCCCTTCCCTTTGCCCCTTTCCTTTCCCTCATACCGAGCGCTGTACGATTAGGTTCTCTCGATGACGGCATTGGGAAACAGTGGGTACGAAGCGCGAGCGTCTACAGTCGCCGGGTAGGTAAGGCAGCGCCGAACATTCACACGATGACAAGCACTCGTTCGCTAGAGTTTGAAACACTACGGTTCTGGATCGGAAACATCTTAGGTCTCGAATTATGCATTGCCCGTTGCTTTTCCATTTCACTTTTTCTCTTTTGCTTGTGGGGGAAAGTTGTTTAGAGACCAAGGCCCCCTCTCACCCCAGTCTCACTCCACGAACAGGCGGGGCACAGTAGCGCACGAACGGCGGCATGTGAGGCGCACGCGTCGCGTGTCCCCCCCTTTTCTCCTGTTGGCTGTGGGCTCTTCGCTGCTTTCGAATTCTGTTGCCCGCTTTATTAGCCTTTTGGCGGCACGTTTTGCTACGCGCCTAGGGTTTGTGCTCGCGTGCCGTCTAGGGTCCGTGGAAGAAAATGGTAGTAGTGTGCATGCACGCGAGCCGCGGTAACCTTTTTTACCCGCTGCCCGCGCCCACCTCATCGGATTTCGTTACATGCCTAAGCGAAGAGAGGTAGGTGGGGTCGGGCGCGATTCAGAGGACGTCGTCTCTTGGGTTGCGCGGTTGACATGTGGCGTGTGCTCGGGAAAGGCGGGTAGGTAGTAAGTTGCTGGACATGAGTGTGGGAAAGATTTCCTTCTTCGATGCCTTGAAAAAGCAGAGGCCTGAGTGGGTTCTGGGCAGAAGAGAGGCAGCAGTCAAAGACATTGCGTCTGGATATACGAAGTACCGGGGTGCTGTCGATGGCCCGGGCCGTGGCTATTGCTTCCCCTCCTGTTCCCAGCACGTCTAATGCTCCCATCAATATTCTTCTCTGCATCGCTCTCGAAGAAAACGAGCTGCACGGTGCGGAGCCGGTGTGCTGAATCCTCTGCAGCCTAGAACACTCTCTCACTGCCCTTTCGTGCCCACGGTCCCTACCGTGCCGTCTGGGCTCTCTCGGCTTTTCGCACTCCCCGTGGGCCCCTGCCGTCGTTCGTTAGCCCAAGGCAAAATTGTGGACAGGAAGCGGGGGTGCCGGTGAAAAAGCAAACCATCGTTCGTGTGGTGATAAATGTGGGTCCCGGGAGGGCACCGGAGTTAGCGGTCTGACCGGGGGAGGGTCAGGTCAAAG
Organism: Lasiodiplodia sp. COLG20; assembly: GCA_009801085.1. NCBI lineage: Eukaryota > Fungi > Ascomycota > Dothideomycetes > Botryosphaeriales > Botryosphaeriaceae > Lasiodiplodia > Lasiodiplodia sp. COLG20. Next base: position 5,130 of record VNWV01000021.1, on the reverse strand, counting down.
AGGTGGAGAGAGCGGGGTTGGGGGAAAACACGCGGAGAGGGTGTAGACGAAAGGGGAAAGACCGCGCCATCATCCGTCTCAGCGTAACATTAGAATCTGGCTTGCTGCTCTTTTCGCGTTATTATCAAGGGTTGCGCGCAGGAGATAGCATACTACGTAAGAATCGTACAGGAGCCACCGGTCAGAATCGAGAAGAAAAAAATGGTCAAGGGTCCACATCGTACCCCCGCAAAAGAATTAGCTTGCGGTCAGTCCGTCGGTATCTTTCCCCACAGGCAGCCCCTCATGTCTCGCTCCAGCTACGTTTTCCGTCTCCACTCCCAAGAGTCAGTGTGCATGCATACTCTGAAAACATGCATACTACCACTATAGGATTTAGATCTGTCAAAAATAGCGAATCATAGTAGCGTCTATATCTTAGATTCAGATTTAGTCTGCTCTAGTATGGGAGTAGTTCGCTTTTCCATTTTGAAGGGGGAATCGAAAGGGTTCCAGGCGCTCCATCGCAAGCCTCCAATTCTCCACATATGCCACGTCTACAGGGTCCGCGACCGCATCCACTCACGAGATTTAGCGCTAGGATTACATTTTGAGGCTCCGGAGACTCGTATAGTACACTACAATGCCCTTGCAAAGAAAAATACGCAGTACCCACGCGCCAACGCACAAGACCCTCAAAGCTCAAATTATCCCTTTACCTTTTGATGCCCTTGTCCAAGAAGAAACTTGCCCACACCACTACTCGCAGTAGTTTGCCGGAAAGCTTCCTTTGACACCCCTCAGCTCTCCTTCCCACCAGCTACTCGCCTTGTCTCCCTCTCTCTTCAAAACCTTGATCCGGTCGCCTTCCCTGAACGACAGATCACCCGGTCCTTGTCCCTGGAAGTCGTACACTGCCGTGACGTAGTCTTCTTTCTGGAAGTTATTTAGCCGCTTCTTCGGCGGTGGAGGCGGCGGCTTCTTCTTGGCGCCGATGCCCGCTGCGATGCCTTGCAGCGGCGTAGCGATGCCGTTGGAGTGGGGCGATGCTGCGATCGTACGGACGGGCGAGGTGCCACCGCCAAAGTAGTCGCCCCCCTGTTGCGACTGACTGCCCGGAGAGTAGGCACCGCCGCCAATGGACGACGAGGATGAGGGGCGACGGGCCGTGCCGTCGTAGGGCGACAGAGTGTTCGTGCCGCCGATGCGGGGCTTGCTGGCTGATGGGATCTTGGGACGGGAGGCGAGGTTGATCGGGGGAGGGCCGGATGGGTCAGGCGAAGGGGGAGCATTCGAGAAGCTGCTGCGCGGGCGAGGAGGCTTGGGTGGGGCCTTCTCTTCCTCCGGGGAGGCGGCAGCACCGCCGGAGGTGTGGGAGCCAAATGAAGGACGACCAGCGATACGCGGGCGATTAGAGAACTTGTCAGTAGCCGTATTGCGCAGATTGAGGCCAGTGACGGTCCCGTGCCTGGATTCAGGCAGCTCCATAGGCTGGCGGACAAGTCTTGTGTGCATGAGAAGTTCATAACCAGACTCAATTTCTTTGCGCAGAGGCGTGAAGGTGGCATCCCAGTCTGCCACAACATCGGCCATGTCTGGAGGTGGGGATGGGAAGCCGTATTCCTGGCAATATTCATGCTGCACAGTATACATGTTGCCCAAGATATTGTTCTGAATCTCGATCTGAGATGCTAAGAGGAAAGGCAGCAGGGAGAGGATGGCGGCTGTGATGTGCGGAAGATTGGCTTGTAAGTGCCTGTCTGCGGCATCGTACTCGCCCTCGCAGCGCTCCATATCGATGCGGTGCTTGGCCAGGGCAGACTCGTCGCGAGCGGAGCGGTTGGCCTGGTTCTCCAGCTTCTCCACGCGGCTCTTGTATCGTTCGTAGTCGAGCTACACATCCTGTCAGCTACCGGAAGCTTCGGACAGAGCGCCAAATATACCTTCTTGTCCTCCCGCTTCTGTATGACTTTGTGCATAGGCTTGATGGTCTGCTTTGCCTCTTGCGCCGGCTTGATCAAGCGGCGATCAATCATGTTGACCTCCTCCATCATGTCATTTTTGAGCTCATCGTAGAGCTGATTGAGGCGGCGCGTGCGCTCCAGAACCTCGCGGGGGGTCTCGGCAGGGACATGTCCATGGAGTGGCGCTTCGCCAACGGCGGCAATGGGCTTGTATATGGCCTCGAACTCGGTGACGACGTGTAGTTGATGGGTGAGAAGATGCGCCCATGCTTCTCTCCAGTGGCTAGTGGCGTCAACGAGCTATGCGATGGTCAGCTTTAGTTGGCGCTGGCTAGGGAGGGGCGAGGTAGCGGACTTGCCTTTCCGAGCATCTGATCGGCCTCCTTGAACTCAGCCAGCATTGCGCCAACTTGCGCGTCATCCTCGCTACGGGGCATGAACACGCCGACCTTGCGCTGAATACGTTGCATGTTTGCGACTACAGGACCAATTGCGAAACGAATGGAGCTGTCGAGCGCAGCAGCGGGAGCGCAGACAAGTGGAAGGAGGCAAGAGGGCTGTGTAGAAAGTGCGGCGTACGTGGAGGGAATGGAGCAGCAGGCAAGCTGCCGCGGGGCCAGCCGGGGACCCCTGCAGGTTCCTTCTGGAAGTTCGGCACCTTAGCGTCGCTTGGGTAGCTCCCGCCCAAGCTACCGCCCTTGGGCCGCTGTCGTCACATGCTGGCGCGCTGCCTGACACATTCAACTCGACGCGTCGCGTCCGCCCGCACCTCGTCTCTCCACCACGCGTCGCCCGCATCCTGCCTAGCTCACCACACATCATGCACATCCAACACGCCGCTCGACGATGATGTCCACTGTCCGGAGCACTCTTCGGGGTACTGCTCAGTCCTCAACCGCCGCGAATACTGCCCCCGTCTACGAATTCCGCTGCCTCTATACGCACGACCTCCGCCGGAAGCAAAAACGCTGGCAAGATGGCTTCCTTAAATTTCACACTTTCAACAAGCGGGTCATGGTCTATGACCAGCCGCGCAATTACATCGGGGATACACACTACAAAGACGGCGACACGCTTTACGATGGCGATGAGCTCACTTTGGAGAATGGTGTTCTCGTGCAGGTCGCTGAACCCGTCGCCACCACCCAGACCGACTTGACCGAGTTATTACAAAAGAAACCGAAAGAGACACACGAGCGTCCAGTTCCGGCCGGCGCGAGGCTGCCCGCTTCAGGCAGTGTTAGGCTGCCGACACCAGGCGTGCGAACCGCGGGCTTGACAGCAAATGCAGCTCCACGACACAAGCCATTAAGCCAGCTCCTCGGTACACCAAAAGGGCCGCATGGGAGAGCTGTCATCCCTACGAAGTCACCGTTCGATGAGAGGCAGGAGAAATTACAGAAAGCGGACGAGTGGGCTGCCAACGAGAGGGCGGCGAAGAGAAGAAAGGTTGCCGAGGCTGAGCAGGCACGGAGCATCGTGACGGAATCAAGGACACCCGTGCCTAAAAGCCGTGAGAGGCAGATTTTAGGAAGAACGCCTGAGAGGAGGGAAACGGGCAGCCAGAACACACCTCTTGCGCTGAGGGGAGGAAATAAGCTTCCAGGAGAGCTGATCGATCTCACCTCTGATCCTGAAGAAATGGAGCTGGATTCCGACGTAACGATACCGAACACTCCACCCGGTATTGTGAGACCAACAGTAGCTTCGAGGAAGAAAAGACCGGTTCTGCCTAGAAATCCCACTCCGCCTCAACCCCCCTCTTCACCCCCCGTCAGCACGACAAATAGATTGGTCCATGTCCAGGAAGATTTTGAGCTACTAGAAAAGACCATTGCCAACACCGAAGAGCAACCGGCGGAAGCAGACAGTGTTCCAAAACACTCGAAGAAGCTGCGCCTCGCGACAGGTGCGCGACCGAAGATGCTACTATGTCAGGACGTGACGTCGGCAAGAAAGGCAGATCAAAATAGAAGACCTAGAACCGAGCGGCAGCCTCAAAACGTGGTAGGAAGAGGACCTCAAGGGAACAAGCCTCCAGCCGTCAGGGAAGAAAATCAACAAGCCCTTGGAAGAACTAAACATCCTTCGGAGATTCGCAAGCTACAGAATGGACTCACTCAATCGTCGCCTCTGGAGTCTGAAGAGCATATTCCGCCTCCGTTTGATGATCCTGAAGATCAAGATCAGGTTACAATATTTCCAGAGAGAAGAAAGAACACCACTGCCCCTCAGAATACGGCCCTACGAGACAAAGGTCCAGTCCAACTACCTGAAAAGCGCGCACCAGCTGCAGAGCCCACGTCAAAGCAAAATAGACCAGGTTTGAGAATCCAAACCACAGCAGGTCAAGAAGGTCAAACTTCTCCCCGACAATTCAGACGGATCAACTCGGAAAATGACAAGAAAACGAAGAAGTCATCAGAATTGACCGATGAATTGAAACGGCCAGGACAAGAAAAGCTGAGGGAACGTCCTGCTCAACAAAGACCGCTTCAGCGCTCCCTCAGTCTTAATATAGCAGGAGCTCGGCCGTTAGAACGAGAAAATACTCCTCCTTCACCTATTGTAGATACGGATGTTGGACCGTGGAGCACCGAGGCTATGGATTTGTTCGATTGGAGGCCGCCGGGGTACGTCTTTCGTGGACAAGGGAAGGGGTTTGGGCCGGTGGAGAAAGAGGTTGTTAATAATGCCGCTGCTTCCTGATGAGATACCATTCACGTTGGCGTCGTTTTTAGTATTTTTGGGGGGTGGGGGGTGGGGGGTGGGATGGACAGTCGAGCAGTCCGTCGTTAGACATGAATTCAAGCTCTGAATCCATTTTTGCTTTTTGGCGGTGATTTCTGGCTTTGGGGAAGCATACGGCATATAGAAACGTAGAAACCAAGTTTGTCGGCGACACTTTGCAGTATATAAGCCAGTAAGTTAAGCTGTACCGGTATGCTAGTTCCGACCGAAAAAGGTGGATTGTCCCGGTTAGATGAGAGCCTGAAGGTTTACGTAGGGCATCTGGGCTTCCATCCGCCCTCTTGTGGGAAAGAGGACGCAAGTTCGAGTACGGGCTAGGGCAGGCAAAAAAGACGGTTCCCAAAGAGTCTTTCTGTCGAGGCACGGGAAGGGGGCACTCCCCATTAGATCCCACCACCGCTTCCAGTTTTGCCATTTTCGTCGACGGTCTCCCCAC